>JAHZND010000339.1:0-28995 GCA_027744115.1 Acrocyrtus sp. NNG-2020
CTTACAGCAATTAACTTTCATATTTGCATTACTTCTTACTAAGCGGGGCGATTTTTACCGTTTTTTTAATACTGGTATATTGGCGGTAATTTAAACCGAAAAACATTGTGTTTCTGACCCAAATAACGGCAGAAACACCCCTATGAAATCCTATGGGCAAATATGACTTTTGAAAAATCACACACTTCAGAAATAACCAGTCATGTTTATAGGAAGGTAGTGCCAGTGCCCATCGCTTTTTTTACAAAGTTAGGAAAGCAGCAATCCAAAAATCACTTAGGCTAATGTAATATGACCACGGATGGTAGTTAAGGGCTCCTTGTCAGCATTGTACTGTAGCCGACTGCGCTCACCACAGTCAGCTTTCGTGTAGTAAACATGTTGAGTCGACATGTTAAAACTTTTAGAAAGCTGCAAATGCTCATAATATAATTACTACATTTACTGTACAGTAATAGGCGTGACAGTGGCGGTCGAAAAGCATTATAACGCTGCTGTTAGCGGCATCATTTTAACACTTTTTACGCTACTTGTATGGGAATTGGGGATGGACGAGGGATACTCTGCAAAGTCATCTGTGCACTTTTAAATTGCAGATTTGTATTTCCACTTACAAAATCATGCATTGACTGATAGTTGATAGTAACAGGAGGACCACGAAATTTACTTTCTTACTGATTATATGAGCTACGACTAATTGAGTGATACACCTGCAAAAGGACTTGAAAAATTCATTGTCAATATCAAAGAATGCTGGAGTATTAGTCGGCCACAAATGCCTTCTTTTTAATAGTAGTTCATATGAATCAACTTAAAATTATGTTATGAAATACAGAATCAAATTGCAAAGCGTAAAATTATTTGAATTAGCCATCGAGGTTGCAAAATAATATCGTTCATTTGATCTTGACGTGTCAAAAAATTTAAGGCTTACTATGTACCGAAAATACTCACATCTATGAGCACTCTAATAACCAAAATTATCTCGTGCATTAGTCTGAATTTAATTTTTAGGCTGAGCGATTAGGCAATCCAATTCCAACTCGGATGTTACCGATGAGACTGACTGAACAATGTGATAGCCTTCCTATACTTAATTGTAGAGTTAAATGCAAATTTTTGACACTTTCCTTAAATCTGTAACCTGTATGTAGGAAAAAATACATACATATTTAAATACCAACTTTGCTTCATTGTTTTTATTACACCGATACTGATACCTACATATTACGACAAAGTAAAATTGTTTGCAATTTCAACACCTGATGATAGTTTAAAGGAATACTGAATCAAGTGATTTTAATTAGGTCATACGGAGGCAGAAATGATGTAATATGAGTTAATTTACTACACGCATACATACAGTAGGGACCCCGATTTTGAAAGTTGACGAACTGGATAATTCTGCGATTTGAATAAATTTGAATTTGAATAGAATTTGCAAAGCGATAGGAGCCAAAGCTAATTACGGATGCAAATTTCCCACTGTCAATATCATATCGACTCCCATTCAAATATACAAGCTTTGTTATTGCGCTTGATCACAGACTGATAAAGTGATAAGAGATTAACAATGGGAAATTTGCATCAGTAATTAGCTTTGGCTCCTATCGCTTTACAAATTCTATTCAAATTCAAATTTATTCAAATCGCAGAATTATCCAGTTCGTCAACTTTCAAGATCGGGGTCCCACATACACATTCGGGTTTATACGTCTGAATATAAATTGCGGGCTTTGGCGACGAAATAATTAATTTCAGAAACTTGATCATTTTATATAATTTAGGTTCTTCAGGTCAGAACTAGTGCTTTCTTCGGTAGTGAGTTGTTATTTACTATCCATTGCGAATGTCGAGAGTCGAGGGTCGCTTTACTTGAGTGATCCGGCAAAGAATTATGGATAATGAAAGGTGGAACGTTTCGATCATACCTAGCATTAGTAAAAAAGGACTAAACTGCAAGCTGTATCTCTAGCTGTATTTCTAGACTATATTTTCCAGGGTGTGATGATGAGTTTTTACATGGAATTTTGAAATCGAGAATTGGTGGAGCCAGTAACAAAGCGACTAACTTTGATACTCAGATTCTACGCATTCTAATATTCATGCTTTGTCATAAAAAATATTATGACTGTGTGTTCGTATTTAAGTGAGCAGTAAAATACGACTGACTACTGACCCACGAGGTAAAAAATTTCACAGGTCTGTAAAAGAACACTAAATGGGTAAATTAAAAAGTAAAATGAGAAAATATGTGTGAATAAAGGGACTCGTTACTCGAAGCGTACGTGCGGTTAAAGTAATAATTGTGAAAGGTAATAATGAGTCCCGAGCTTTTTATTATGTTCAAATTTCACCGCAAAACACAACCGGCACTCAGCTCAGCACGCTCATTCTTACTGACACAAATCTACCTGTTCTTTGTAACATAGCATAACAGTTTACCTCTACATAAAATTGAATCTAATTTTAGTTTTCAATTAAATTTATCCCCGAATTTTTAGTTGAAGAAACGGGACAAATACAGGAGTCCTAAATAAGTAAAAATTCATATCCGTATATTTTCATAGCAGTTAAAAATGCGAATGCAATTTAGGCGGGTTATATTTATCCTGGTCCTAACTGAAGTTGAATGATTTCCGCACGAACTCCATTCTAATGTCCCATTCTCATAATTTGCAACATCGTTTTTTGGGAAAAGTACATTGTTAAATGGCATTCATTTTTCAAATCGTTGAAACAATCGTGTCGAATGCACGAAGTAATCATTATTAATATTTCTCATCGAATTAAAGACAATGACAAGTCCGCATGTAGTTCGCAAGTAAATAACAAAAATACTGCATCTCGATAATAATTCTTTGTCATTTAAGCAAAACTCGTGTTCGTCTGTATTTGCACATTAAATTAGGTAAAACATTTTTGAGTATTTACATCGTTTAAACATCTTCTCTTACTAAAACTACATAATTACAGTAACACGCGTCGTAATAAATTCCTCTTAACTATTTTTTTACAATCGGAATTTTTTGGTAGTAAACAAAAACCGGGAAAGAAACATGAATCTACCAACAAAGCAGAAACTGACATGAAAAGTTTTTTTTTAATATTTATAGAATACTTACAGTAAAGCTCCAACCGTCACAAAATTACAAACTAACAGTTTTACACTTACACCTACAGACAGACAAGGAAAAAAATTTATGTACAGACAGAACATTGAAAAACTTACACGGAACCATGAAAGACATCCATCTCACATGAAGAGCAGTTCACAAAAAAGGAACAAAGTAAACAAAAAGTAAGGATTTTATGCTTCAAAATTCGCCTATTCTACAATTAACATTACTGAATGAACCTTTTTCTTTGTGAAGAAAGTACTTCTATAAGCATCAAAGGTACTTTTTCGTCTATATATTTAAAGCTAATTAACTTTTTAAAGTCCTCTCACTCCCAATAGCATTACTACCATTAACATTACTTTTACTCTGTCTGCTCGTCAGCAACGCACACAAGCTGAATCACAATCATTCGTATCTAGTTTAAAAGTCTCAAAAACATCAATACATAAATAATTATGTATCGCACCAAAAATGTCGTACATCCCAGGTCGGGAGCTCGCGCGCTATTATATTTGCTTCATCATCACCGTCAATATAACTTGTAATATGGCATTGTTTACTACCGTTACAGTGTAGGTAGCAACTTAGTTCGTTATGCAATTTTTTTTAAAAGTTACTTGTTACGAAGTAATTAGCGTTAAATAACTTAACTATCAATACATACTGAATAATCAGCGAGTTCTATTTAGTCCGGGTACTTAAATTTTAGATTGTAGTTTTTATGTATAATTGAAGATTAGATTAAAACCTTTGTATTCAGATTAACTTCTTATTCAACCTTTTTAGTCTTTCTTTTTCCAAGGAAGAACGCTTCGTAAAACAGCTTTCCGAAGAGGATAGTGAACGATCCATATACAATTATAAAGACTTTGATACTTACTGGGTGTCTTGAGCACTGCGCGTCTCCCATTTCTATAAAAAAAATCGAGACAGACATTAATTTACATACGCGACTGCTTTTTTGCCTGGTTGGGCAGAATCCAAATTATGGAACAAAGGTAATTTGGTAATTATAATCTTTGCAATCCATATACAATTATAAAGACTTTGATACTTACTGGGTGTCTTGAGCACTGCGCGTCTCCCATTTCTATAAAAAAATCGAGACAGACATTAATTTACATACGCGATTTTTAATTTACATATTTACATATACATATACTTTTTTGCCTGGTTGGGCAGAATCCAAATTATGGAACAAAGGTAATTTGGTAATTATAATCTTTGCAACTTACTTATCAGAAACATTGTATACAAATTGACAAAGAGTCCCGCAACCATCTGCAGCAATTGCATACTTGTAATTGTGTTGGAAATCTGCCTGGGGATGTATACATCACGAGCCTGCAAAAAGACATAAATTATTTTAATTGCCGCATCAAAGTGTAGTAAAGGTAAGTGTGAATTAACATCATCATCACTGAGAGAGAAGCAATTTTTACGAGCCTGCAAAAAGACATAAATTATTTTAATTGCCGCATCAAAGTGTAGTAAAGGTAAGTGTGAATTAACATCATCATCACTGAGAGAGAAGCAATTTTAAGTGGTTTTTAAATGATAGGGCACTTATTTCCGTGTGATTATAATTATGGACAAGTAGGGTGTTTCCCTACGACGTGATAGAAAAAGTGGAATCTTTCTTTAGATACTCAGGGACAGGTTTTTTTTTCTTTCTCGCTCACAAAGAAAAACCACAAAAAATTTTTAAGTGGTTTTTAAATGATAGGGCACTTATTTCCGTGTGAATATAATTATGGACAAGTAGGGTGTTTCCTTAGGACGTGATAGAAAAAGTGGAATCTTTCTTTAGATACTCAGGGACAGGTTTTTTTTTCTTTCTCGCTCACAAAGAAAAACCACAAAAAATTAGTAAGACAAAGCTGAAAATAATGTGGAACTCACTTTCAGGGCGAAATAAGGATACATTATCGAATGGACAGCGTAATTCATCACTATGTACCATCGTGCTACTGGCTCAACGAAAGGGGCAAGGATCCAAGCGACGCAGCATGTAATCATGTGATGATACCTGTGACAAAATTATCCATTATTTAGAAACTAGCGAAAATAATTATAGAAGCAATAACAAAACATGCTCTACGTTATCATTTAGTACAAAAATCAGAGCGCTTTTGGCTTTTATAATTCGCTTTTCGCGACAAAACAAAACTTGAGGCTATAATATAGCAGAAAATTATTAAAGAATGATTCGCCTACCATTGCAAAAATACCAAAGGTCGCTTCCTTAGTACTATGAAGATTGTGTCTCCTAATTCGACGTACTTCGAAAGAACGAATAGAAGTGTCCTGGAAAAATAGAAAATATTAGCATATATTTCTCAGAGAATATTTTTTTACAAGAACTATTATAGCATAATTGCTCCATTANCTGGAAAAATAGAAAATATTAGCATATATTTCTCAGAGAATATTTTTTTACAAGAACTATTATAGCATAATTGCTCCATTAAAAACTCATTTCATAGCACTTATTTTAGTTTGGCTTTTTCATACTAATTAAGCAAACATGCACAATCAAATTTGGCAAGTGAGACGATTATGAAGTCATCGCGGTAAGACATCACATCATCATGATAGTGATTAGTTAGCAAATGCTGCTGATAGCGATTGCCAATCATCGTCTATTTTCGCAAGTAAATCATAACTTTTTGCCATTCCTTATCCTTATGCGCATAAATTATTTAGCTCAAGTGCAGTGAGACAAAAAATAACTGTAGAATATAGATTTCAATTTCAGACAGAGTACAGTAGCGATTAGGGATCAAAAGTTTGCGAGTTTTGTACCTGTGATCTTTCACAGCGCATTTAAGACAAGGGAAATAGTAGGAAATGAGATACCTACCTAATAAATAATATAAAAATAGTTACGTATTCGGTTTTTCACTTAGCTTCACATCGTACACAAATTAGTAGCTACCCCTTTTCTGCTTAGTACGCGATTTGGGAAAGAGCAAAAAAATATGTTGCAATTCCATCTAATACTCTACTGTGAGCTGCACTCGCAAGATCCTCTTGCAAGATACTCTTCCTCCCATTTAATTATTGGTGCTAATAAAATTCACTACGCGTGAGCAATGTGTAAATAATTTAGAGTAGTGCTATTTGCAACTGCGGTGGGACTGCAGTAGCCCTTAAAAACAAGTCTTTAGCGATTTTAGCAGAGAAGGAAAAGAAATATTTAATGAATTATATCGCGCTGTGTATCGCATCAATTCTCATTCATTTTTAAGAGATGCTGATTCTGCTGCTGCTGTTGGGATGATGACGGCTCATGCAGTTCTTGGTTTTTCTGGCCTTACGGTGAAGCCTTTTTAGAAGCAGGTGCCCTTGCTGAACTACAATAAATACGCTACGCAAGAGGGAAAATAGCCTGAGATGGAGTTTACGCGAACAAAATAAAATAGTCTAACTTGTTTGCAGAGGAATGGCAGAAGTGAGCTAGAAAATAAGTGTTGCGTATAGATTTTAGGTGTAATGCTCGTTCTCACATTCAAAAAGTTCATATATAATATTATGCATCGCTGTTGATGATCGCATTTGAAGTCTGCGCGAAGAGTACGTGCAACAACTAACAACACACAAAATATAAAATAGTAGCGTAGCATCAAAAGAGGAATTAAAGCTAAGAGGTTTTGTATGAACAAAAAGATAATCATTTTTCTGCACATCTACACAGACAGACACACACATTCTGCAGATTTGTTTTTAAAGGGGCATGAAAAAATGTATCAGGCAGTAATATATAATATTTGCTTACCAAAAGGATGCAGGTTCATTGGCTCCATCCCTGAAATCAGAGTAAAAGAAATGAAAACGTTTCGTTAGAAGAATTTTGAAAAAAATAGTTAAGCCTGAGAGCTAATGCTTGTATGTGGTACGGGTACTAGTACTTCTAGCAATAATTTCCATCATTATCACCATTACAATTATTATTGGCTTTACTAGCAGATTTGCTTTGCGAACAAATTTTTTTTTTAAGTTATACTTTTTTTTAAAAAAAAGTCTATTCTGCTAGGAAAAAATGATTACTCTTGTTCTAATAATTGTAGAAGTGAGTGAGCGTCATTTTTAATATGCTACAGAATTTTGAAAAAAATAGTTAAGCCTGAGAGCTAATGCTTGTATGTGGTACGGGTGCATCAGTACTAGTACTTCTAGCAATAATTTCCATCATTATCACCATTACAATTATTATTGGCTTTACTAGCAGCTTTGCTTTGCGAACAAAATTTTTTTAAAGTTATACTTTTTTAGAAAAAGAAAAAAGTCTATTCTGCTAGGAAAAAATGATTACTCTTGTTCTAATAATTGTAGAAGTGAGTGAGCGTCATTTTTAATATGCTACATGTCCTCCTCTAGCTACAATTCCGACGGAAATGTCTAAAAAACTATTTATTTTTTTATTGGGGATCATCATGTCATGCATGCATCTCTCCTTGATCGCCATCACTCTCGCCACAGCATCAAATCACACAACTCATTCCTCTAGTCTGGTTTTTTGAAAAAGTCAGTAACTTAGTGTGATGATACTGGGCTGATAGTCCCGCACATTAAACTTTCGTGATTGTGGTACTCCAATATGTCCCATTCATTCACAACAACCACCACCATAGTCACTGCTAGTAGAGAAGGAGGAAGAGAGATGAGCTGTTTTTGCGATGACGATGATGATGCACCCTTGTATTTCCACTTTTTTCCCTATTCCTTTCAAGAATTAAATAAGTGAAAATGCACACAAGAGCAGCATTTTTTGCACATTGTAGCGAAGGGGCGAAGAGGAGAGGTCGCTTTTGAAACGAACCTACTCCTTCATATTTTGTACAGGACTACTGATGCAACCTGTACCACATATTCATTGCTACTATTGCATTAGAAAATCTCACCTGACACAGATACTTCTGTAAAACCCGTTTGGGCTGAGGAGGATGTTTAGGAAGGATGGGGCAAATCTTATTAACCCCAATACGGAAAAGATTCCAAGGGCAGCATTCCAATAGAACAATGGTCCTTTCAGATCAAATGCTGGCTTCTCTTTCATATAAGTCTGAATGGAGAAAATTGTGGTAATGTACACTATCCCGGTGTAAATGGGCAATTTCCACGTGTCCAACGCATAATTAATCCAAGCTTCCTTATCTATGATTTCCCATGAAAACGGTTCAAAAATTGGAGGGTCATCGAATTTCCATCCCGAGTATCCAATATTATCCGTGAAATTTTGCATTTCAAATTTATTCATCGTAGAAACTGAATTTTCACTAGAAATACAATATTTCATTTGCTGTCACAAACTGACAGTAATCAACAACGCTACAATTATAACGTTGCAGAAAACTCTGGTGGATAAAACAGCAAAAAATGATGAACTGCGAATTTTTCCTTTTTTAGATGTCAGAAAGAAACCTTCTTGCCGCAAAGTTTCCTTCTCTTCCTCTTTATGTACACTTTCTCCACTTTACTATACCCCACTCGAATCTCACTGATATTCCTCAGTTTAAAGCTTTTGCAGACGCTTCCTCATCTCAGAATCCTTCCTTTTGTGTTGACAAACAGCCACTAAAATCCTCCTGGAGAAGATCATTTCCTTTTTAATACCGCCACTGAATATTTATTGTCACTTATGTCACAGCGTTGAAGTTCAAGACTGCACTGATTACAACTGCTTAAGGCACTCGTCAAGTTTATCACATTGCATTGTTGCCTGGTTGTTGCGTGCGTAATGTTTAGTGCGTGCGAAGTCACCTCTGTGTCTGCTCACTGTCACGATATAACAAGCACGAATGTTTTCATGATTTTTCTACAAGCTACACACAAGGTTTTCAACCTAAGTACTTAATTTACAATTATTCCTACAACTACTGGAGGGGATAGTTTTTTTGGCGGCCTGTCTAGCTATTTGATCAGTAGGAGGATTGTTGGGGACCGTTTCGCTGATACATGTGTGGCAGTCATCTTGGACTCTGATAACGCCTTCACTACGACGGCAATATTGCGATGTTAGTTTAATGAATATCATCCCCACACTCCCCACTGTCCACACTCTACCACAATTGATGGCGGTAGTACATATATCACAGATTTGTACTTATTATGCTAAATGTTATATTAGTTTTTTTATGTAGCCGTCGTATGGTCTCTGACAGTCCTACCAGACCGACTCATCCCTCACAATAGAACATAACCTAAATAACTATTAACGACCGACTTGCAAAAATTTTCCCTACATTAGCTAAGTACACTGTTCGTATATATGTGCATACAGACAATTGACCAAGCCTATTTACTCTAGCCGTAGCGTTTTTTTAGCAGTGGCTAACATTAATGGAAGATTATCTTGGTAATGGTTTAAACTGGTCTACTCATATAATGAGAGTTCCTTGTTATTTTCTGTGTAGTTGTCTGACGTTCCTTGATTGTGGTGAAGATGGATATTTACCAAGCGAAACAAAAAAAAGCTGATAAGGCGATCTCCTCAAAAAAAGCAGAACAATAAGGGGGAGGAATATGAACATATAGCAGGGGTGAATAGGAGATGAACCTCTGACCAGGTAGAGATGTATTAGAGAGAATGCGAATTACACACAGAATTCATCGTAGTCATCACCACCTCAAACTTCTTTAATTCGTTTTCGAAAAAAACAGGATGACCACTGAGCGTAGCGCGTTCATATATTGTTTTGGAGGTCTGCTGTGGCACATCTGCATTGCGCTCTTATTCAACCAGATTTTTTGGTAAAACGCTATTAAACAAGAAATACAGATTTTATATAGTGAACTGAACTGTGTTACTTACTGAATTTTGACTTCATCATTGTTTACACGTAGGAATGTTAGCGGTTAGGCCGAGTATATAAGGGAAGTACGTGGGTACTTTACTTTGTTTCTTATCGGAACCATCACGTCCTCACATATATGAAAACGTGTTGAAAAAATTGCGTTATTAATATGGCACATACATGTATAAATATCAGGTTTAAAGGCTAAAAACATAGGATCAGCTTGAAAAGAAAATCATTCACGAAACAAATTTACTAGCACTAGCGTTTTACGATTTTTGTTGCTGGTCATGCCAAATTTCATCTAAAACACGGCAAGCACCATCAACTGTTGAGCTGGTAGTAGTGTGGGCATCATCCCATCTCAACAAAAAAAAACTTGAATAGAATGCATCCGGCACGTTATTGTGAGCATCAAAAAAGTATTTTTTTTCTTCACTTTTTACTATATTTTAGGTAAAGTCTGCAACGTCTGAGGTAGAATTGAGTTTTTTTGATAGCTGCTTGCAAAATGCAAAAGTATGATTTTACCTGCATTCGGCATTCATTGATCTCTTCCTCTTGATTGACTATTACGCTTCATTTACAGAGACCTTTGCACAGTTAAGTTCAGGTCAGTCGACACTTGCATGCTTATGTATGTAGGTGGAATACTAAAGGGGAATAAAATGCTTTAAGAGTAAAGTAGCATCTTGCACTTGCAGTGCAGCCACCATTCACTCCTTTGCTGGGGCAGATCTACTGATACTAATTTATTATTTACTTATAAAATTCAATTAAATACTCCTCAATGAACCTACACTGTAGCATAAAAAAAGGCTTCATTGAGTCAAGTGGGATATTTGGTTTGGATTTGAAGATTATGTATAGCAGCACACTTGCACATTTCGACGCACGCGTGCTTGCACCAACAACATTGCCAGAAGTATGTGCTCGTCTGATATTCCCCTTTGATGATGGGTACATTAAAAATTTGCCAGTTAGTGCGATCCTTGAATCCTTGATCTTGAAATGATAAATATTTAATCAATTAAAATCAGATGGAGATGGACGGCATAGTTGCAGTACGCACGATTCTTTCTGCAATAGGCGCCTGCTAACCTGCGGTATGAAGATGATCAGACCTACTGTAGTAATGAATACCTTTGAGGAACTAATAAACCAATTAAGCGGTACTCCACTTTGGGTACTGCAGATAACAATCTGCACATCATCAATATTTTGCTTTGTGCCGAGTGCCACTGCTGCATAGGAGTAATAATCGATCATATCGATCAAAAATAATCTTCGTGATTTATAACTATATCTATAACAGATTGACAAAAAATACTTTTTCATATGCTTTCGCGTTTGCAATAATTAAGATTGCTATTCGATTGGATTCATTAATTGGCTAGATTATTAGCCAGAAAATAATTTTTATGAAGCCTGTTTGGGGGCTTAAGTGGCAGACAAAAAAGTAGACAGACAAACAGGATACCTGTATGGGTACTTATTTGGATTGCATAATGAAAAGTCGTAAAATGTGCGTACTGAAGTGTAATTGTCAAGTTACTTTGGATTGTTTATATAAAATATCCTATTCTGTAAAATGGGAAAGAGTTTGTATGAAAAAAGTAACAACTACAAAAACTGATTTATGGAAGCCAAGAGTGACCTCTGAAGCAGTGCGTGTAAAGCGCCTTTGTCAAAATGTCATAAGGTCACAACATTGTCATGTAATGGAAGGAAGGCACGTATTTTAATTGCCTCTGCAACATATTGTTTTTCATAAACAATGAGAATGAATTCCCAAAATCAGTGACATTCCGAAGAGCGTTGAATGCTATGATCTGCTTCACTGCATAACTTTCAAGGAATTCTTTATTGGCTTTAATTTTGCTGTCAAAACCTTTAAACGTTTTTTTTTACATTTTTTGGAAATGCCTATAACCTTCTCCATTGTTAGGGAATGACGAACTGCAAAAATGACGTAATGAAAAGAAAGAAGGACTACGTATGCGTCACTGACGTGGTGTGGTGGCGTCACCTCATGAATCACAGTTGGTACAGGAATAATGCACTATTCATCTTACAAACAAAGCTTTTTTTGATAGCGTCAACGGAAAGACTTTTTACTTTCTTTGCCACTTCCTGTTATGTTCGTTACGTGCTTTTATGTACTTTTAAAAATTCTATTAATTTCTGCTAATTAGATGCAAAGAACGTGCAAAACTGACATTTGCTTTTTTGATGACATAGAAATAAGGTGACCATAAACTAAGACCAACACTGTCCATGGCTTATTTTTAGCCCATTTCATTCCAAATGAAGTTTAACTTACCTAAACTACGCCAAGGTATATTACCAGTATAAGAAAACCAACACTGTCCATGGCTTATTTTTAGCCCATTTCATTCCAAATGAAGTTTAACTTACCTAAACTACGCCAAGGTATATTACCAGTTTAAGAAGCAAGCGTAAAATGTTTGATTGTGCTCCATTACCCTATCAGCTAATCTTGGTACAGTCAGCCGATTCCGTAAGTTTTACTACTGCTAAACAAACCTACTATTATTGTACTCAAGCATTTTTAGTATCCATTACTTAACTAACTTCAATAAAAAATAGGGTTAATTAAACCTGAAAGTATGGGATGGGGAAACAAGCATTTCTTCACAATTTTTTTTTCTAGTGCACTCTTATCTTTGCAGCAACAGAGAAGACTTTGTTTCAGTAATGCTTGCATATGCTTAGCCTGTTCTCAACAACGGACTTAGGTACACAAGCCCTTACATGAAGTCTAAAAGTTTAAGCGTCTTAGTCTTATCTGAGGTATGAACACCAAAACTGCATTTTGTGCAATGAACCTGTTGTTAAGCTTACAGGAACGTCAAAAATCTTCAGACAACACTATTACTATGACCTGTGGCAATTAGATTGGCCATAAAAAGTAGAAAATTGCACTAATATTTTTGTATTTTTAAGTAAAAGCCATTTTTTTGCACTCTTTGACAGGGTTGCATAGTATACATGTATATGGTACTTACGCTTATCATGATCGCTGTTACTTAACAAATTTATTTATAGCTTTTCCATATTGTAGGAGTGAATCCATATGCTCTAATTTTCTAGCAATAACTAGACAAAATTAGGCAATTAATGTGTAACTATCTACGGCCAGCACCTCCAACAGTGAGTCAGTCGCGTACACTCGATTTGGATGAGAAGCAAACTATGCAAGGTTGCCAAATATAAAACTAGAAAAATACAAATTCCTTCTTCCTCTTCTCTTTTGTAACAAAAACAAGTGAATTTTTACACTACTACTTGGACACGGTTGATGATTTTCTCAACCTTTTCGTTGAGTTTACAGCAGCAGTCTATTCTCTCTGACATGGCATGGCTTAACAATGAAGATAAAGGGAAAACATGGGGTGCACTGATGAAACGATATAAAGCAAAAGTTGGGCTTTAGTACTCAGCTCCTGAAGATTTTTTTTCCTCGTGTGCTTAACTAAAGTAATACCTGTACTATGTCAAGGTATTCTTATTGGATTTATTAGGCATTTATTGTGTGCTTTGCCCATGAATTATGCATGTTTATGCAATTCCTTTAAATTTGGATCGTTCTATTTAATGTAAAGGTAAGATGTAGTTATGATTAGGTCATCCTCAATCGCTGATATTTTAGCCACATTACTTTTTTTGTGATTAGCGCCTGTGGCAATTAATTGACATGAATTTTTATATTTAGGAATATAAAAACTTTTAATGTGCAATCACGACTTAAACGTTTCTAGTAAATTGCTGCAAATTCATTCTGTCCAAGTCGACGTACACGTTCCGAGACGACAGAGATATTTTTGTTTAGGGATGTTACAATGGCTCTAAGTGGCCGGATATTACGTAAATCATTCAGTGCGAGTAAAAATATGGCTTTGGAATATTTTTTTATGATCTTTCATCTCGATTTTTGGATATTAGATTCAACCAAGTTCTATAGTAGCTTGTAAATCTTGTAATATGTGTAATAGCCTTGTATTGCAAAACATGACATTGCCAATAAAACTTGGAACAGAAAACTAAAGTCAAATAAAGAACGAGTAATGTCAGCTTAATAAAAATGAACAGAAGCTTTAAGAGTTTTCCAGAAAGATGAATTTCTTGGTCGTTGTCCGCCAAATTGGCATCATTCCTTTTGAGAAAGGAATAAGATAGCTGGGTAGTTGTAGCTGAATATAATGGCAGAGGCTTTTATGCTTGAAGTGCCACCAAAATTATAATTATTATCCAGACGCAATAGACAAGTGAAAACTTATCAGAAATTGTTTGACCTTTGTTAGACACAATCATTGTACAAGTAGATGCGCAGTTTTTAGCAAGATCTCGGCACTCAATTTGTTTCAATTACCTATAAAATATAATGTACGATGTACGACGTACGACGAAAAATAATTAAGGAAAAATAATTTTAAAAAAACTTATCTCTTAATTCATGTGTTATGGGTTGTTGATGCATCCAAAGATTATAGTATAGTAGATTATTGCATAGGTATATGCAGTGTTTCGTCCATGTGGTGCATCCAGGTTGCCGTTTCATGGATATTTTTTTTTCTAGAAGTGAGAATTCATAAGTTTACAGCATACATCATAGTTTACATGCAGTACGTATAGGTAGACATTTTTCCAGAGAAATGTGGGAAATTATTGCTTGGCTGATCAAGGATATTTTATAGACGCCTTATTTTGAATCTGGTAGCATGGCGAATAGGTCCAAATAGTACTACCTGAATCTTTAATTGC
Source organism: Acrocyrtus sp. NNG-2020 (assembly GCA_027744115.1). Classification (NCBI taxonomy): domain Eukaryota; kingdom Metazoa; phylum Arthropoda; class Collembola; order Entomobryomorpha; family Entomobryidae; genus Acrocyrtus; species Acrocyrtus sp. NNG-2020. Next base: position 14,705 of record JAHZND010000339.1, read on the forward strand.
AAGTTTCATTGATGCTATATTGCATAGTCTAACCTTTGGGTCATGGTATTGAAATGTCTGATTTAAGATATGTCAGTCCAGTCGGCAGCAACTTGATTTAAGCACACGAATACTCCTACCATACATACAGGTGTACGCCCTTTTCCTTTAAAGTCGCTGCAGTGGATATGATGAATTAAAAGGAATGATTTAAAATCGGTAAGGCTGTGCATCCAAAAACTTTGTTTTCCAGACGCTGCATTTGTTACAATTGACTAACAAAAAACTATACAAAATTCATTCTGTCAGTCTCTGTTACAAAAGTTTGTAAGTGCATGCAAACTGTTCTTTTCAAATAAATGGTTAGCATTGAAATACATGTGCATGTAGCTTAAAAGGCATTGCTCCTCTTCCTATACGCACCTGCGGCGCTTATCTGATTTACTAATTCAGCAACCTTAAAACGTGAGCACCTTCCCTCTGACTTGTATACAATTAATAGCCTTGACATATTTGACACGACAAGACTTGACGATAAGGCTATAAAGATGAGTATTGTAAACTTTCAAGCGAAATGATCGCATGTAATGCAGCTGAAAGATGATAATTCGAATTTATATGATAACTTCAAGAAAAGCGGCAAAGTACATATTTTATGATGAAATTAATTTAAGTTTGTAATATTGTGATACCAGTTTAATTGCTTTTATTGTTTTATGCTTCGCACTTCCGGTCACACTACTTCTTATCTTTGGAATAATATGGCTTTGCTTTGTCATCCTTTTCTACTCTCTCGCACAGGTAAATTATTTTGATATTCAAAAAGTGTAAAATCTCATTTTGTTTCATTTAATCGTTTATCAAAGTCATCCATCAGTCATCCGTATTCCGCTTTCCCCCTCACCTTAAAGATAGGTAGTATTGGAGGAAAACTACCCCAAATTTTGCATCATCTTGCATCTGCTAATTCTACACTGAAAACGGATTAGGTAAAGTTCGTCTGAGGAATTAAATTCCGACTTCCGAAGACTTAAGTGATGAACCTATCAAATGTAGTTGTGGACGAATAATTTTTAAAATATGAAGTGGCGCTAAGGTGCGCCAATTTCTTAGTTTTTGTTTATGCGGCATTTGCTATGTTCGGCATCGGCACAAGCTAGTAAGGTATAGGAAAATAAAATATTTACTTCAGTCAACGCATCCAGCTATTATAATACTTCTAGCTTTATTTTTTGTAACTTTTTTCATAATTATTTATATTTCCGTAAAAATTTGCATTTATGTATATATAATGCACTCACTTGAGAAAATGTCAACTTTGAAAAAGGTTAAATATATAAAATATACTTCTTTCTTTTTATTACAGGATAATATTGAACTGTTTACTTATCCTACAGCAAGTAATCTTCCATTATAGCAGTATGTTCTTACCCATCTCCTGGATCATTCTATCTGAAACTGTCTTAGATGGCATGCGTCTAAAATATCTAAAAACGAAACTTGTTTTTTTAAAAGCATTTCAATCATAAATTCGTCAACTCGTTGAAAATCCCGGAACCCTTCTTAACACACTAAATCTTTCTATATATGTCCCCAGAGTATTTTTTGCATGATTCCCAGTTTAAATGCTTTGTTCCTACGCTGACATCCCAAACACAGAAACCGTAAATAATAAACTACAAAAAATTTTTTTTGCTACGTGTTGACAAATACAAATCAAGACAATTCATGCAGTTAACTATGTACATGTACAGTAACTAAAATTGAACATAAAGTGATATATTTTTGGCCAAACAAAAAGCGTCGTAATCTTAAGAATGATATGCTAATCAAAATTACTCAATACACGTACAAAATAATTGTATAATATGCTAGCTAATCAGCAAAGTTTAGAAAGAGGCATGATACACAACGGATAAATAATTTCTCTCCTTCCTATGTGACGTACATCTCACGGGATTGTTAAATGACAGCATGTATAGAAAACTGAAGACTAGACTAGCCACGCTAAATAAGACATGAAATAAATTAATAAATTACTGTATCGATTATAAATTAGTTTTTGGTGCAGTTCAGGATGAATTTTTTTTTCTCCTTTCAACATCTATTGTTTAGAGCTGGCTATTTCCTTCTCACTTTTCTCAAAACTATGCGAGTATCAGTAATTGATGTCGGTGACGCGGTCGCGGTGTCCTGAGATGTACGTAGGTGAAATGGGTATGGGTAATCAGTCGGATTTACTTCTTTTTCCGCTTCTCCACCACTTTCTCTGCACCCCTGAAGTAAGTCTTGTAGAAAAATTTGGCAAATAGTACTAGGTATGAGCCGTAGATTGCCATCAAAATTCTGAATCCTTGGGTTGACCGTGCACATCCCCATCCAACAGCTGTTGAAATAAAGTTTTTCTTAATTATTACTGCATTTAACAGAAATATCTTAAATTTTTAGATGGCCAACAAAACTACTTAGAAATCACTTACACTTGGCATACATGGCATACAGATTAACGACAAGTCCTAAGGCCATTTGGCTGAGCTGGAGCAACGTAATCATCATTGACAATTGTCGTGGAACCTTAAACTTGAGTGCCTGTTGGTGCAAAAAAATTATATCAGTAATTCCTTCAAAATACACAATTAGATAAAACTTCTGTGAGGAGACTTACCTTGAATCCGTAATACGTGTACATTAGTGAATGGACAAAGTAGTTCATAACTCCGACCCATCTGAAAATGGGCACTTTAGAAATCACTTACACTTGGCATACATGGCATACAGATTAACGACAAGTCCTAAGGCCATTTGGCTGAGCTGGAGCAACGTAATCATCATCGACAATTGTCGTGGAACCTTAAACTTGAGAGCCTGTTAGTGCAAAAAATATATCAGTAATTCCTGCAAACTACACATAAGATTTTTCTGATAACGATAAAATTCCCATGAGGAGACTTACCTTGAATCCGTAATACGTGTACATTAGTGAATGGACAAAGTAGTTCATAACTCCGACCCATCTGAAAATGGGCTCAGCCTGGGGATAGCATAGCCAAGTGAATACTAAAACTGTCATGTGATGATACCTGCAAATTTTAATTTAAGGCCACATTATACTTTCAGGATTACTCATTATCAGCAAATTTCTTGCAGTTTAATAGGTAATTTTCTTATGTTAGTAACTCCAAAATGCTGTCGGTGGGTTCAAGGAATCTCTGCAAATTTAATAAAATAATTTCGTTATTATTATTATTCCCTACTTGAGTCTTGACGTCGACAAGAGAGATAAAAAAAATATTCACTTACCTCACACATACAGACCGATGAAATCCATTGGGTCCCATCAAGACATCAAAAAGATCAGGTCCCGTGCGCAAAAATCCAAAAATTGAAAATCCAGCTAGAGTGAAATTCCAAATGGCTAGTACTCTCCTTAGGTTATAGGGTGGTCGATTTTTCATTAAATGTTGTCCAGTGAAAGTAAGTGCTATGTAAACGGCGGATGTGTATATACTAATTGTCCAGTTGTCCCATAGCCACTTTCTACTCCTTTCAGGATCATACCTTTCAAACCAAAAAGGTTTGTAGGTAGGATTTTCCATGAAAGGCCATACCACATATTCATCTTCCGATACTCCAGCCATCTAAAAAAAAATATTACGTAAAGTGAAGCAATCTAGATTATTTTAAAATGTATCTTCTCCTTATCGTAAAACTAGCCAAAGTTGAATAACATTATTGGAAAAAAATTGAGTAATCAATCGTCTTCCTGAATATTTGTTGCGTAATGTACGAACAATATCGAGATAACGTTCCCGAAATAATCTCTAACAGTTCTCATTACGCTACACCAGACCGTTTTTGAAAAACCGTAGGAAAAATGTATGCGCATTTCAATTAGAAGACATTAAAGTTTAATTTTTCTAAAATACAGTATTGTTGATGCGGAAGAAAACGAAGAGTTGAGAACATAAATTTGTGTAAACAATGAAAAGAACTTAAGTTTTCGTAGCAGCCACGCATATTGATACATTTCCGTCTTACTTTTTTTTCAAAGAGATTTCTTTTCTACACTCCGCAAAACGCAACCCTCAGAGCCAATTTCAACATTCCTATCATGCCCCAACCCAACCAAATTCAGTGGATACTTTGGGCATTCTTGTTTTGCACCACCACCATCAAGGTACTTGCATTAAAACATACCTACATGTCTGTTACCTTCTACGGGGGATGAAAACTAGTCATCATCACGTAATTCATTGCGATTTTCATACATACCAATTCATTCTTTAAAAACTCTAATAACAGTAAAATACTTTGCGTTTTTTTAATGCAGCAGTTTGCAATGCATGATACGTAGCCACTGCCTCGAAAAGTGCGAGTTTTAGGGAATAAATGTGGGTCAAATGAGCATTAATTTCCATCCCTAACTATAAAACATTATCTTATCCTTGTATGTGCCTGTAAATTTAAAATAAATATGGCTAGGACTACAAGGCACCACTCGGTTTTATTGTTGATTCATTTACAAAGATGGTTCTTCTTCTCTTAAGTGGCTTGTGTAAAAAAGCAAGGAAGCCAAAAGAGCAACCAAGTGAGACTAAACCTGATTTAGGATACTTTATAGAAGAACGATTCATCATCCCCATCATGATCATCCTCAAGGTATCCGTTGCAATTGCAAAAATCCTCTGTTACTCTCTGCGGTTAATGAAGATTTTTGTTTTAAAAAAGAGCTGTTATCACACAAGGATACTATATATTCCGTAAAGACATAAGTAGGAACTCAAGTCCATATACACAGTTAACGAATGTTGAACTCATTTCACTCTTTCAAATAAGCATTTCAAACTCTTTTTCAGCATTATGCTTTTAAGCTCCCTCCTGTACTAAGTTCTACTACAAAATGGCGATCATGTTGAACTATATGAAATTGAAAACGGGATCATTAGCTTGTCGGTGACCTTATGCTCCATTTTTCATCTGGAATTTTTCAAATCCTACATTCACCTGTAGTGCAACCTACAACAGGTATGTGTTTTGTATAAAACGTGATTTTTTTTTTCGCTGAAAAAGGCGAACAAATTTTTCATCTAAGAGATTCTTCTTCTTCATCATAATGATGATGATGATGATGGTGATCCTCACGGTGACTCTACTGCCGAGATTTTTTTGTACTTTACTGTAGTACTACTATTCGCACTGGTTTGGCAGTCATTCAAAATTAAGGGGTCAAATATTGCATATTACTCGGAGTAGGTTGTTGGTCATATCGCGTACTGTGTAGCTAGTGTTGGGTGCAGAAGAAGGAGATAATGATGGCGGTGACAAAAAAAACTACATCAAAACTTGTTTCACTCTTTCATGATCAAGTCGAGGAGAGAGGGAGAAGTAAATACGGTCTTAAGTAGTGTAACTTGCTCCAAGACAGAATGGGTAGGTGAGCAATAAAAACACAGTAACCTTTTAATCTCTGTAACAATATATTTCATGTATGAGCAAAGAGAAATGAGGTAGAACTGCTAAGAAGTAGCAAACTGGGAAGGTTGTTTTTTAGCAGAGAACTTTTCACGTATGAGTTCATGACTCTAGGCGAAGAAGGACACGAACATGACCAACAATAATAATAATAATCGACCACAGGATTTTCATGAATATATTTTTTTTGCTTCAAGCCGTTTTTCTTTCAATAGTTTGCCAAAAAAAATTCCTCTCAAGACATGATCGGCAGGTTCATGTTTGCAGACGCACTAGTGTGTGGCAAGAAATATAACGGGAAGCTCAATTTTCCCTTGAATAATAATTTTCACAAAGCCTTGCCTTATAACGCAACTTTTTCGCTGATTTTATATACAATAAAACACCATCTTATACTATTCTATCTATCATATCACTATTTTCATTTCTTCAATGCTTCCGTTGAATTCCTGTTATCGCTCATTGAGCTCGCACGATTTTCCTCCTAATAATTTCTGAAGAAACTCCGAACCACTCAATTTGGCTGTACCGAAATTTTCAGAAAATCGGCAAAACTTTTCTCCTTTGAATTTTCCTGAAGTTGGATACCGGAACAAATCATTTTATTTTACACACACTCGCTATATCTGTAAGTAGTTGAGATATCGGAGTAGAAAATACTGATCGCATTTCAGAATTTTCCTATCCGGATTGATCCTAGATTTTTCTCGATTCCGAAACCACTTTTGCAGCCCTTATTAAGCGGCTCTCAATTTTATTCTCACTTAAACCCGAAAAAAACACTTTATTAAATAATTTGTGCTTACTTTCGTTTGACAAGTTTCTCCAGGCACTTGTCAAAATTGAGGCACTGGTCGTAAACCGCGATGTAGCGTTTCGAATCGAGGAGAAAGCACACTTCACTACCTTTTCCTATGCATTTTGTTGGGAGCTCATTTTAAGAGAGCAGGCAAATAATCTACTGTGAAACTAGCACTGACAAGTTGGCGACAAGATAAGGTACGAATCCGACGAAGAGGAAACACTTTTTTAGAGAGTTATTGTGTTTTTTATATAACGTACCCTACACGTAAGCAAAGGGTAAGTGAATATGTCCGTATGACCTGATGAGCAAAGTTAATGTGTAACATATAATAATGTAGGAGCAAGAACAAATGAAAATGCTCGCTAGCACCAACCCACTCTCAGTTACTGCCACTTTTCCCACTTTACTAAAATACTTATCACCGAAGCAATTATGAAGATGAAGCCGACTAGCGTTTTCCCTTACTAGTGAAGTTCTTATGCTTTCACAACAGAACTAGTACCTAGGTCTAGCTATAGAGCTGAAGGCCCAACTTCACTCTTCGATCAGTCCCCCTTTGATTCAACTCACTTGCTAAAAAAATAGTGGCTTACTTACACTTAGCCCTCTAAAAGCGTTTTTTTTCTGCGATTTTACCTTTCTTTAAAGTTGAGGTTGGGAAAGATGCTGATACTGATAACTTTTGATATCTGGTTGTCACACCCAGCTAACCTGCAGTAAAATGTGAAGAAAGGGCTATCAAGCCAAAAAAAGCTCTGCTAACTAAACGCTAACAAAGAGAACACACAGAGCAGAGCAGGTATTAAAGATGTTGATGATAACGTGAACTTAAACAGCATACCTAATTCTTTGCGTTTAGGTGTTTTTTCATACTCTTTCTTTACTCTTTTCATTCGTAGCTTTTACTTGATTACTATACTTGCAGGCACATTGTTAATAAGAGAAATAAAGCAAAAGGGTAAACAAGATGTGTAAGTGCTACTCTTGCAGTTGCTCATTTGTACCTACTTTCTCATATGAATTTCTGCTGCTTATTGTTGAATTGGTGTGGTGGTGGTGAGTTGGTGAGCACTGGTTACTGGTTATGTGGCAATCTTCTTCTTATACGATATGATATCCATTCCTTTTTGGTTTTTGATATCTTTTGTATAAAAAATGTAAAAAAAAGAAACAATGCACAGTCCACGTAGACATTTAAAATTTTCGCTAATACTCTCAATTGTTTCTGTGTAATGCATTCTGGCATGGGTAATGGGCAGAAGATATTATTCATCCGAATCTTTACTTCTTTCTGCAAGAATTTTTTTAAAATTGAAATAGTGCCTAAAAGCACGGTGAAAGGAAAGTGGAAGGTATTGTAAAAGAGCACAACGAAACTAGCTGAATTCACTGAAGTATAAGAAAACAAAAGTAAGCAGCTTACTGGCTGCTCTTCGGCCTAGTAAATTAGGTTTGAGGAAGTAGATATGTTAGAATTATACAGAGACTAATAAAAAATTATTCCGTTAACCGTGATCCAACTAAGCAGATGGCGAACAATTAGCAGTTTTGAAAATCGATATAAATCAAAAAGTAATTTGACAATAATTTAATTTAAATGTAAGCTAAATCACTCAGCCAGCAACAGTGTCAAGTTTACATAAAAAGTTAAGCATTGACGGACAGACGGACATTGATTTTTGCAACATTGCATATAAAAAAATATAAATTGAACCTGTATGGATGTGTGTTGATACGTATAGGTAACGGTATAGAACTTGAGAACTTTGTTCTTCCGAGTATAATAAGCCTGTGCGGCGAGTAGGAAGTCTAAATTTTTCGTAGGTTTTTAGCAAAAATATGTGAAATGGATTATGATTTCTACTTCATATGCTCTTTCTTTGATGTTTTATATTTTTTAAACTTATGCACCATGAGATTCACTTGCTATACGTTTATCAGATTATGAAAAGCCTGTAGGTACTCGTTCAGACTGCTTAAAAGGGTTATAACGGTATTTCGTACATAACTTCAGCCAAATAGGAGGGACGAAAAATCATTTTTGACTTAAATTACTTTTACTGCTGGGTTAGCGAAGAAGAAATGCTTTGTCTTTACTGTGCTATGATTGTGCCTCGCATGAGTACAATTTACACTTCAATAATACCTCATTTTTCTGCCTGGTCAATTTTTTCTGCCCCAGCTCCAGAATATTGCTTATTTACTTGGATGATCGTATCAACATTCGACCAGCATGAATTTTTAATCTTGTGGAAAAATGAATGCTTGACATATTATGCATAAAACAACAGAGAAAGACGAGGGGAAGGATAGGATTATTGTGGCGCACATCATTTCGCTATTAAATAGCAGTCAAAGTGGTATTGGTATTTGAGGCTAAACTGGCGCTTTCCCTTTTCATACAACTGTCACTGTGAGCTATGTGAATGCTTAGCCTATTCGAATCAAACAGTGCATAAGTGTACATTTATGCATTTTGCTTGCCAATTTTAAGGAAATTGGTATCTCTAGTCATTTTCCTTATTATTCCACTTCCTCAAAAAATTTACGATTGAAAAAGTTTTCAGAGTTCAAATGGCAAATGTGAATATAAAGCCGTAATTACTGTATTTAGTCAGAGACGAAGGTCAATGGGTACAGCTATGAGAAAACGGATTGAAAAGTACTAAACCACTGATTTATAATAATTTGCGACTTTCTTACAGTTCTATTCGGCATATTATTAAGCAAACGTGAAAATTAAAAACCAGATGGCACGTCACATTATAATGGTGACCTACTCTGGCGTCTGGCGATCGAAAGATGAGAGAGTAATACCACCGTGATCTCATACTAGCAAATATGTAGGTCCAAAATCTAATTAGATATGCGCGCTTTTATTCACAAAAAATAATATTTTTTTGACGACAGTAAACGTGTCTTGCCTGTGTGACTATCTTGTAATAATTAACTTACGAAAAAGAAACTACATCATTAAAGGACATGAAAACGTGCTCTTTGAAAATAAGCACTCTTGCGTCCGCACTACTAATGAGTGATGATGGTAGCACTTTGCAAAGTTTGTTGATGTCTTGTGTTTTGGCGGTGGTCTGGTCTCGGTGAGCGCGTACAGAAATTATGAAAAGGCTGCTTTTTAGTTTTTTGTGAAAATGCAGTCAATTTAGGATGCAGGCAGGCGTAAGTATATAGTCAAAACTGCTAATTACGAGATTAGACTTGACTACATTGTGTCTCATAAAATGACGCCGAAATTCAGGTTGACTTCATATTACGCAGGTATAGGCACACAGGTAGGTACATTTTATATTGACAAGTACCTATGTAGGTATACATTTTAGTTTATATTTCCTAACCACACCTTCAAAAATTATACATTTTCCGTTTCTATAATAAGCTAGTATAGTATAAATGTTATTATTGAGATTGTTCCAATTTTTACTGATGCAGTGTCCAAACTACGAAATGTTCTTGTCCTTTTCTAAATAAAGTTACTTCCGACTTCCTTTTTCACGCTCGCTTGCTTGCCCACTGACAGCGATTAGGCATTTCTTACCGTTTCTCATTGTCCGATAAGTTATATTCCTATTCATTAAAATCGTGAGTGGTTTGTTTGGGGAAACGAAATTATCAGTGGTGATTTACTCGGGGAACGGAGAAAACTAATTTATTTTTTCTAATCTGCTTTTTCTTATATTTTGAAAAAAAAAATCTGGGGCATTCTTGACATTTCCTTTTACCTTTGTATTTTGGAAAATCATCTTTAGCACGCAAATGCATTATACTAGGTTTTGATGTTACTGTGCCAAAGTTCCATTTTCATTGTTAAGTTTATCCATCCCATCCCCGATCCCAGTGAAGGCTACTTTGAAGATCATTCCGTCCTTCACACAAAGAATTTTGAGAAGGGTTCAGACCAACTGAAAAGGAAAGGATTTACATACTGTAAACAGAATGCATAGGTACTTAAATCAAACGGATCGACCCATTTTCCTTTATGGATATTTTTGTTTAAGGAATTTAGTTTTAATGCACTAAAAATAAGCCCTGCGAAGTAGTAGGGCACACACCACATATTATGCATACTATCCTATGCAGGATTTAATCCGTAAGTGGAATATACCACACCAATTTTAAAATCAATTTCATCAATAAAATAAATGCTCTGTGCCAATAACGTCCTTACTCATATTGAACTTCGAAGACCTTAGGCCTACCCGGGATTTTCCATTTCTAGTTTAATAGGAGTCCCAAGCAGGCATTGTAACATGTCCACATTATTATTTTGCCCATGTCACGCTCTGCAACATTATTGTATAGCTGAGCAAAGCGAAAATCGTCCTGTATTGAGCTGCAATCAGTTTCAGCACTTATTTATATGAAACCAAAGAATTTTGCTTTTAAATACGTAACGTCAAGCATACATCAAATTACACAGCCCATCGAGTCCAGCTGTTTAAATATACATGACTGAAAATCCCCCGTGTGTGTGTAATCCAATTCTTCATTAACTATTTAAGAATTCTGATCCATTTCCACTTCCAGTATTTTGTACATAGGTACGCCTTATACCGCCACAGTGTTTAGAAATAGAGACTCAGGTTCGAGAGGGTTTCCCTTAATTTTTCCTTGACAAATACAAAATCGTTTATTCTCTGTCGCCACGAAAAAGGTAGGACAAGTGCATATTTAGACTGGGAAGAGCAAACACAATAGAAACGCTCGGCGACTTCCCTTTCTGAGTCCATTTTCATTAATTCACCCTTTCATGCATAATATTCATTTATTTAATTTTTCCATCCAGTACATACGAAAAGTAGGTGTCTCATTTTGTCTCTGCTTGAAAGAAATATGCGTGGTCGCGCACGCACCACTTACTCAGAATAAACACTTTCATTTATTTTCGTTCACGCTATATCCTTACCCGTTTACAATGCGAGGAGTGAAGAATAAGGCTCCTTTTTTCTCAGGTCCTTTTCACATCGTCACATCTCTTTTCCCTCCCAGTAGCGCACTTTGGGTAGCCCAGTAGCATACAACCCTTCGCTTCGCAACTGCTCAAGGTGAAAAGTGAGACAAAATCAGCAAAGTTTTATTTTGGGCGTTCTTAGACTGTAAAGCTTGGACTGCAAAGTGCAACATTTGGAAATCCTGAGTGCGCAAAAGACAAAGATTTTTTACTTATTCAAATTTTGCTGAAAAATTTCTGTTAGGTGCATCTACGTAGCTGTTTGAAAATTCATGGATGTGGTTTTCGTGCCACCTTTTGCGGCTATTAATGCAAAGAGCGTTAGGACAACAACCGCGTAAGTTTCCAGTAATAACTAGATTTTTTAAATGTACATAAGTGTTACTCCAATTTAGTTGAGCAATATTTTTTTAAAAGCAAGACACGCATAAGGTCAAGCGCTAAGCGGCCATTTTTGATATCCATAATAATTATGGATTATTGCATAATTCAAATTAGTTTCAAAACCGTCTGGTTTTCTATGTGTATACCCCATAATTGTTGCAATAGGTGATGCATTGGATTTTTATTGCTGCTATTATTTGTGACATCAGATAAAAAAGTACAGCTCACCAAACACTATCAATTATGGCTTTGAAAATTTAAATGTGTAACGCACAAAGAACAGGTACCATAATTCCTTCACATATTTTTTAAAGGGAACATATCTACCTATAAGTGTCCTTTCATCAGCAATTGGAAGACTATTTGCAGCAATTAATTTACCTTGAACCCTGCAAGTTATTGCTGTACAGTTTAATAAAGCAACATTGTTTGGTTGCTTTTTTCATCGCAAGTTCCACTGATCGTTACACCAATCGAGTGATTTCGTGCGTCAACAGGACGCGTACACCTCTAACCAGTGTAACGAGTTATTTAAGTAAACAAATCTGCTGTCAAGTGACAAGTCATATTTTAGAGAATTAGAGTCTCTGCGTTGTTTTTCGCACCGCTCCTACATAGTCATGTCAGTGAATAGTTCTTCGGAACGTAAAAAATACCATATACACTCCTGTCCTTTTTAAACTTTCATAGTATATTTCGAAAATTTCAAAACATATACCAGTGACGCACCTGCACAGTACAGAAAGGAACTAATTATACCCAGGGCTAAACCTAAATGTGGGCATTCCGCTATAATATCCGTCAGTTGAAAAAAAGCTGTTGCGTGCCTTTTTTTAAAAAATATATTTCTTTGCACCTTCAAAGGTACGCTGGCGTTACTAAAGATGTGAATCGGTACACTGTAGCATCCGCAATCAACACCACCAGTTGCCAGTCATACAATAAACTTTTTTTTTCTTTTGAAGGAGTCGAGATTATGTGGGTTGAGATGGCGTTGTTCTTTTCGAGGATTTCGCTCCCAACCTCGTCATACATTTGAAAAAAACATTTTTTGAGCTTGTACACCACAAACTGTGAAAATTCCCTTGCAGTACAAAACAATAGATGTCTTAGCACTTTATCTCAGAGCATATATGAATTTTCGCGTCTTTTCTCTCTACCCTTATCACTTGCCAACTCTTCAGCATGCAATATCATTAACTGACGCAGCGGTCCAAAGTGTGCCAACAGCCAACTTAGGAAAAAAGAATTAAAAAGCACACAAATATACAGATATCCCTCAGCAGCCCTTCAAAAGGACGCTGACATAGAGAATTGAATTTTTGTGAGCTATGTTGCCAATTGTAGAATATAGCTTTATAATAGACGCTGTTACTATTATTGTTATTGTTGCAATTGAATTGTATTTACTGTGTAGCACTTGAAATAATGTAATTGGCGAAGGTGGTTAAAGTGTACTAGAGCTCCTTTGATAAAGTGCGTGTGTGCTGGGGTTGGGGCCAACATCGCCAGATAGTAGGAATAGTCCCTAAACCAGTAGCATAAACAAGTTAAGGTATATTGATATCAGTCATTATAATTACTTTTTTTAGAAATTCTTTCTTGCAGATGTGTTCTAATTGGAGTAGAAGAACATATTTGAAGTTTTGAGGCTGCGTGGTTGTCTGAACGTATTTGGTTGAAATACGTTATACCTGTTTTTTTCTAACATTTTCTACTGCAAGTTGTAAGGCACCTGCTACTAAAAGGGATATAGGAGCTGAAGCGAAGCGTGGCTTAAAGTAAAAACTAGAACTAGGCATGAGGAACTCTAGCTTTAAAATATCTTGTTTCTAGATTATCATACTCAATTATCAAGTACATCAAGCAAACTAGAGGTAAACACTGTTAAAGCAAGATACAAGAATAGTTGCAATGTTAAGCGGTTAAAGACTCGTGGAGGTGCATAGTGGAGTGACTGCTAGGTTGGGGAAGGAAAGCGAACTATAGCATACGCATGCTGTCTAACAGTACACCTTTGTAAATTTCTCATGTGCGTTCAGTAAATTTAAGATTGCAGTCGTAATAAAAATATTAATTGAATTTAATGTCGTTACCCAGTACAGCGAAAAATAGCTGAAGTGCATTAATACAAAACCTGGAGCGGTTCTAAGAAGTCACCGACATCAAAGGAGAAATAAGGACACTACCTAGGAGAGGAGAAGTGCCGTAGTTGTTTAATTAGCTCACAGCAAAACGCCAAATGAACGTAAGTGAACTCATATTGGCAAAGTAAATTGGACATTTGGGTACAGTTTGCGCTAATTTATTCTGTCCGAGTTATTAATTTGCTTTGGTTTGTTTGGGAACATACAGGCTCGCGCATCAGTTAACGCCATGAATCAAACAATGGTATACGAGGGCGCGAAGGATTGGATTTATGAAAATCCGCCCAAGCATTTTCCGTTTTTCTTTGAGCTAATTGATATGGTATGTAGCACCCGAATATACTTAACTGCCATGTTTTGTTTTAAAATGTGCTTTTTTGACCTTAAAGTTTGTTACTCTATTTGCAGAAATTTTGGCAAAACAAGATGGCAGACCACTGGACATTCCCATTCTACGTGTGTGCCGTGTACCTGTCCACCGTGTTCGGAATACAAGCTTACATGAAAAATCGTCCAGCATATAGGCTCCGAAACTTTC
>JAHZND010000340.1:0-21975 GCA_027744115.1 Acrocyrtus sp. NNG-2020
ACACTCTTCCTGATTCGCCCCCAGGCAAGGCTGTAGAACTTACGCTGACGTACTTGGGCCTTCCCTTCACTGTGAAAGCAGTCGACTTTGATAATGGCGAACACATCTCGGAGGCTTATCTGAAGGTAAGCAAAATTCTTAGCATATCTAAAAAAGGCTAACACAAAGTCACGACTTTTCTTTTTTCCAAGACAAATTAGAACAGTTTGGTCTAGATTTTAGCGTTTTGTGATATAGTTATAAAATGTACGCTTATTGGCAGACTCATGCGGAAATCCTACTTTCAGTAAAACTTTGCTAATTATGAAATCATAAGGGCGAGAGGGGCAGTTGACATTATGAGTAAGCTTAGGCATAGAAAATTGAGTTGGTATTCCTGGACCAAGATGAATGAAGGCAGAAATGTAGTCAGCGTTTTCGCATAAATGTTGCAAGCAGCGTTTGCTTAGAAGAGAGTCGACTGCCTTTTGTAGTGGTGCAAGAGTTTCCTGGTGCCTGTCAACAACAAAAACGCGTAAAGCAAACTTTCTCTTGCATTTCCACTTGGTAGGCTACACTACAGCAAAAATTATTTTGCAAGCTTTTCACTCATTTATGTAATTCCGTGAATTTCTTTAACTATGTTCCAGATGTATCCTCAAGGAGAAATTCCCGTGCTTGATGATGATGGATTTATAATTGGAGAAAGGTGAGTGAACAGTTAAAAAAAGTTGGACGAAGTAGTTTACTTTTGCTCTTCTGCCAAAGGTTGTATTTCCCATAGGGGCAGAGAAGAAAGCGTGCTATATGAATATAGCTTACTGAAACACTCTAGCAATAACTAGTAATCGCTGCAAGTTCATAATTAGTTGGAAAATCTTGGTGGAGTCACCTGCACTGATAAATGAACGAAAACTTCTCAAGTAATCAGCTCTGCCAATGACCGGTTCTAATAACCAGCACCCTTTTCTTTTCATTTGCACAGTGTTGCCATCATCCAATACTTGGCTGAGAAGTATGGGCACAAAAGTGGAAAGGACATTTATCAAAAATTCTACCCCGCTTCGGATCCCGAGAAAAGGGCAGTTATTCATCACCGACTCTCCTTCCATTTATCAACGTACCAGCGACGCGTCTATGATTACATGATCCATCCTATGGTGCTTACAAACAGTTTTGCAATAATTCCATCTATCCTAATTTTTACTTATAAATTTAAGAATATAATGCCAAGTTTAGTAATATAAGCGTATTTATAGGACTACGCGTACAAACGGACGGATGAGAACAAGATTAAAATGGCTCACGCGTTACGAGTTCTCGAAGAGCTTCTGAAAAGACATCAAACCTCTTCTGGGAACGTGTCACCTGGACTGTATGCTACTGGAGGTATGGATTAAATATAAAGCAAGCTGCTAGTAATTTAGTTCAGAACCACTCCCATTCCAAGAAGTGTTCCAGCTTTTTTATGATTTCACACAGTCCTAGAAAATTTTCAATTACCGCTCTTGCACAATAGTCACCCTTGAGTGGTTATTGCTGCCATCAGAATTCATGACGAATTCGTCTTCATTGAATACATGAGCTTTAGATTATCTACCTGGAACTTACCATGATAAAACCACCATAAAAAAGTACTTGCGGACTTTTTTCCGCTTTCTCTCAATCACTTCATTTCCCTCTTTAGACAACTCGAAGAGAAAGCTCACGGTCATTGCAAGGAAAACTGCAGTTGTTGCAGACATTTAAGGCCATG
Source organism: Acrocyrtus sp. NNG-2020 (assembly GCA_027744115.1). Lineage (NCBI taxonomy): Eukaryota > Metazoa > Arthropoda > Collembola > Entomobryomorpha > Entomobryidae > Acrocyrtus > Acrocyrtus sp. NNG-2020. The sequence goes on from JAHZND010000340.1 coordinate 1,736, forward strand.
GTCGCACCCACTTGAAAAGGCACATAATCAGAATGTAAAATGCGGAGAAAAATGTAGCTCGCGTGGTGTGATCCTCGCCTCGAAGTGATCAATACTTTTTTTCCTGGAAGGAAGTTTTATTCTATTTGAGATAAAAAATTGAAGTTCAACTTTTTGACAGTGTCAGAGCAGCCGGAAAACTGGGCAAGGTTACAGAATTCATTCGTTACTTCGCTGCCAGTTCAGGATTTGATTTGAATTCGATTGTAACAATGAATGACACGTTGTTTGCTAACAGCCGATATATGTAGCTCCCTTTTTTCTGGAATGTGCTATCGATTGCATTTTATCAATGGACTTTTCATTACGTTTTATTGCACTGAATAGCAAAGTTTTGTAGTCTAGCCGAGAGTCTAGAAAAAAGGAAATGAATGAAACTTTACAAGTCCTTTTGTCAGCTTTTATATATTTCAAATGAGAGGATACGTGCCAAGACTTCAAATCAGATTTTTACTTGCATTTCGAAAGGAGGCGTGGGCATTTACTAGAGAATTAGGGAAAGCATAGTGTTGTGAAAGGAGGAGCAGGTGGGAGGTGGAACAAATTCCAAAAATATCTATTCGTCTGAAGACAGGAAAATGCACAAAAGGAAAAAAAAACATGAAACGGAAGGGAAGGCCCATTCAATTGAAGCAAACAGGTTCCAAGTAGAACTAAAAAGATGAGAAATGCGAGGAAAAATAGGGACAAGCGGCCATTAGTGTTATTATTAATCATCTTAAAATTGAGTTGGAAAGGGGCACAGGTGAAGGAATGTGGAGGAAGAGGTGTATGTTACTGACAATGACAAAATTGCTGTCTCTCCAAAGCCTCAGTTTAGGGGCACACTACTTTTACTTTCGTTCAATCTTCCAATTCGATTTTGTATTGACCGGCTTCACTCAGCAATAACAGAAATAGTATTGCTAAGATTTCTATGATGAAATGCAATTTCTGAAGAGAGGAGAGTATGTTGACTTAAGTGAACGGAACGAACTGTACCGCCTTTGCAAATTTTGTATTCGCAGCACAACTTCCTGCAAAATCGTGTACAGATTTAAGTGCCTTTTTAGGACAGTCTTTTGATTTTTCTACTGCTCTTAAAACAATTCGGAAAAGGTGTATGTAAGAATAGCAATAATACCCTTGGTTAGGCACAAGGAAGTGAACTGAAGTGTGCAAAATGTGCAATCATCTCGGTGGGGAAACTCTTTCAACCGACTTTGCGCGCAGAGTTTTTTTTCAAAGTAAAATGGATTTTCTCCGTGGCCTTAGGATGCAAAAGAAGGCTTAAACAAACCATGTTAAAGTTAGTTTTGGTTGAAATTGACACAGAAAAAGTGGCAACTTGTCAGCTGCAATTTTTCTAAGAAAGTACAGCAACAATTTAATCAAAATTCAGCTCCTTGCTCGTGTTGCAATACAGGTGTGGGTGTACTGCCGAAGGAAAATCATTACGTTATGACTCCACATTCTCCATGCTCCTTAAAAAAGTTTGCTGGGACAACATGGAAAATTCAGTCGTTATATGAGGTTGCCTATTTGCACATGGTATCCATTTTTTACTACCAACCGCCTACACAGAGCTACCTTCTATTTGCTTTTTAGTCTGGTTTCGCTCAAAATTTTATGCAATTTTTTCCCATTTCCCTTGTGGTGATTTTCTCTCTTGTGTAACTGACTCTTCTCTGTTCAAAGAACGATATCATTTTTCGACTGCTCACTTGTTAGCACTTCCGAGAAAAATTCGGCAATGAACAGTCGATTGAACGGTATCTGCACTCACCTATGTATCTTCTACCTCTTCCTCCCATCAGCATCCTTTATTTTTAGAGGATGCCACCACACATTGATCGCACTTTCTTTTAAAAATGAAAGCAAAAATGAAAGCAAAAAAAAATTCTTTGCTAGGAGAATAATAAAATTGATAGTGAAATGTGATGTGCGTCACACGCTCAACTCTCTCCATTGTTGGAAAAAATGAAAGCAAAAAAAATTCTTTGCTAGGAGAATAATAAAATTGATAGTGAAATGTGATGTGCGTCACACGCTCAACTCTCTCCATTGTTGGACGTACGTGCCAGGTACTTTCTAATAATAATACACTTGGTAGCTCAAAGGGACAGCTCCCTACAGTTTGTCTTTTTCTCCAGAGAAAGTCGACAAAGAAAATTCAGCATGCGCGGCCATGCTTTCTATGTAATTTGAAACTTTTCATGGTTGGAAGAGGCTTTTAGGACAAAAAAGGAGAAAAAATTGGTGTGCCTCTCATAGAAACCTCTCATGATCATCGACTACTTGATGCTTCCTGTCTTTTGCGTGTTTGCCAAAAAAAAGCGTTATGAAAGAGGAAAGTTCTTGACAAAAAGAAAGCAGGAGAAAAGTGACGGAAAAGAAAGCACAATAATAGAAGTCATCAGCCAGTGTCAATAATAATAACAGAGGAAGTGGCTATAGTCTACAGCTATTCTTATATGTTTTATAAACAAGGCAAACAAAAATAGTCCCTATTTTGTACGAGACGGCTTTGACATAAAAGCGCTGAGCACTGAGCAGCGTCTCCAGAAAACTCAAGAGTACATGACAGGCATTCATATGAAAAAAAAGAATGGAGAGAAAGACGGGAAGAAAAAAAAGGCGCATGCATCCGCCGAGGACGGGCTTCATGTGAAATGTGAAATTCCCATAACTTCTCCCGGGAAGGCTATAGTTTTTCGCGTGAGCTTGCAGCACATAAAGTAGGAAATTGCCCAAGTGTGAAAACACTATAACACCGGGGGAGAGGATACTACGCTATTGAAAGAGTTTATATCGGATTAGTTTTTGGTTCGGTGCACTTCTCATAATTTACGTTTGACGGATGAATAAAGGGAAGAAGAATGAACGCGATCGGAGCGAATTGGGAGTGAAGCGGGGAATCGAGATGGAAATACGGAAAAAATACGCGAACTCGCAGAATTTCAGGAAATACCTGTTAGGAGGAATATTTGGTGTCGCGGCGAAATTCAAAGTGTCAGTAAGGAGGGGCGCGCTGAAGTTTAAAGCACCCCGTTTAATTGAGTGGTTTAGGGAGTAAATTGTTTACAGAGGAAATCAGAAGATGGGCGTACTCCAAAACAATTTATTTTTTTAGTGATGACGGTAAATGTGACATATTTACCCCGTTTATTTTCATGTAGTTCGCCATTTGCCATCTACCCAAAATAACTAAACAAAGTTTTGCGAATGTAAGAAGAGCTAGAAAAACCCAGCACAATTTCAATTTCCAGTTGAGCATCTCTCAAAAAGTTTCTGGAATTTTGCTGAGGCTCTCCAGCTACATGATTGCATGTGGTTGGTTTCTCAAAAAAAAAACATTTTGGGAATCCTCCTCGATTTTTTTTTACCTCTCTAGTTTCGTGTCTACAAGTCTTTTCTTTAGAGTTTATGTCTATAAAAAGTTTACTGCCGGCCCCCTCATGTCCCATGATAATCTGTTCATATGATGATTACATCCGTCCTTACTTATAGAGTGATATTCAAGTTTAAATTATTCAAGGAGTCGTGTAGTTTTGTTTCCACGCTCATTCATAGTTTACCCCAAAAACTCCAGCACATAAAGTCTAGTTTTGACTGCCGGGAGGGAGCTGGGAAGCAGCCTTCTAAATTACATTTCCAACTTTTTTCTCAGATGCTGTCCTCCTCCAAACAATATTGACAGAGAGTGTTGCGTCAACTGCGTACAATAACTTTTTTTCCCAGAGAAAGGCAACTAATTTTCATTTTATTTACTTTCGTGTGTGGTTTTTATGGTGTCACTCCTTTGTCCTGTTGAAGGAGACAGGCCGGAACGAGCCCGACTCTTTTTCCACTTCCCACACTGCTTTTTTTGTCCTTGTACATTGTCATCCTTGAGTACTTGAGTGACTTGACTGCTTCCAGTGATGTAAATAAAGTCAAATTCTGAATTTTCCAGTTATTTTTATTTTTTTGTATGTCACACAGAAAATTTGACAATTGCCGACCCTCCCTTGATAATGGCTACAGTTCCGCTGCTCGCAATGGACTCAAAAATACTGGAACCGTACCCATGCATTACGAAATGGTTTGAGAACTTCAAGGAGAAGCATGCTGACCTATGGGCAGTCGGAGAAGAGTGTCTGACGGGGATGATACATTACGAGAAAAATCCCAGGGACATGTCTCACTTGAAGCATCCCATTCATCCTACCACTCGGAAATAGAAAGTCAAGGGGAGGAATGCAAGTCTACAAAGAAAAAACACTTTGCAATTTCCCGATGTAAGTGAGTGAAGGAAATAATATGTAAATTCTTGCATTGTAAAAAATAAAAAAAAAAGTTTCTTTTGCCCGGATGGTGAGCATTCCTCAACAAAGTTCCAGCAAGACGTGAAACGGACAAAATAAAATAAATATATAGCAGCAGCTATACAAAGTGTTTTCGTCCTGAATTTTGTCTGTCTTATCGTGCAAGTGATACATTGAAAATAGTAAATAGACACTGTTCCGAAATCTTAAAGGTCACCACATAACTCTACATTTTATCTGGAAAAAGGAAGATAGGAGGAGCTGTACGTGATTACGAATTTTCATCACGAACATTAGCACGAAACACATAAAGTCCTTCACAGTTGCTTATGGGCTTGGCTAAAGGAGAGTATATGAATGTAAGGATAGCATGCGGGAAATCCTAATGAGATGAAAACAAACTAAAAAAATGCCCTTTGGGCTTGCCATACAAACGGAAAAATTCATTCAGAATATTTCGGGAGACGACCTTATCTATATCCTGGCAAATTGGGGAGTTTGAGTTATTGAGTTACCGCTTTTATTTTTCAAGAGTGGATTTACTACAGCAGAAAATTGTTGCATAAATAGATAGCATAAATAAATCATTTTTCCTCGACAATAACGCTACTAGCTCCGGACGTGGGTGGAACAGTTGAAGCGTTCGAGAGTTGATCTGTGCTCGCCTTGATTTTATCAATTTCCTGGATAGTTTGCATTTCCAACCACGCTTCCCTTTCCGAAGCGGATTTAGGTCCCCATGTTCCTTCAGGCTGGAGGGAGGCACATACTTTCTACGAAATAGAGATTCTTTTTTTGCTAAACGAAATATCATGTAGGCTGAAATATAAAAGCGTTTTCCTTCTCAAAAAAATTTATTTTCTTGTGTTGAAACCTCAAGCAACGTGTCCCCCGGACTGTTCCAAACAGCTTCAAAGGCGCAGATTGGCAAAGCACTTAAAATTACGCCGGAGAGGACCCATCCGTACACTTAATTAAGGAATAATGTTTACTTTTTACACAATTATCTTCTTTTTAAATGGTGAATGATTTCAGTCAAAAATATTTACGGACCTATTGCGCTCTCTGGGAACTCAGTTCCCTCGTGTGTGAGACCGGTGTAGGTTACAAAGTAGTAGATAAGCAGAAAAATCAGTCCCAGGGGCATAATGAAAGTCCAGCAGATCCTCCAGTAAATTTCCGTGTTCCTTCCGAGCATAAACTTGATATCTTCACAAAATCGATTGACACCGTACACCCAAGCCACCGCAATGATTTCTATTGTGGCTGTAATGTAAATAATGAAATCCGCTCCGTTGTGGTTCACCAGCGTTAAAATGAATTGACCCCCCTGCGTTAGGAATGGAAAATAAACGAAATACTTTTTTTGCTTCAAAAGTGAACTTCCCACAGCCATAATTGCAATTTTCACTCACTGGTGTGACGTAAACGATACCGGAGAGGAATCCGAGTATGCAAACGACCAGAGCAACTTTCCATTTCTTGAATGATGGAAACTGATCACGAATTACGGTAATGAGCTGACCAGCGAGTGCCAGCGCACTTCCGACTCCAAGTGTGTACAGCATGAGAAAGAATAGCACGGCAAAAACCTGAAACGCAAAAAAACCAAGAGAAATTGCAATTTCCTCTCTTTGGCGGTAATACTTTCTATTAAATTATGCATGTCACGACACATCCTCATTAATACATATTGGAACTATCTCTTCTCCCATCCCCACGAAATAGAGGTGAAGAACTGGGAAACAAACCTGCGGGGAAATTTTCAAGTGTGCGATGCTCTCCGGGAAAGCGATGAAAGCTAAAGCTGGTCCTCCCCGGGTTACTTGAGAAATATCAACATTCATTGTCTCGGCGAGGTATCCCAACAGAGAAAATATGGCACAGCCAGCGAGGCAGCTCGTAAGTGTGTCAGTTACACTGATCACGATCGCATCTCTGAAAAAAAATAGAGTGATATGGAAAGGGCTCACCTTGAAAAAGCATTATCGTGTTCTCCTTTCATCTCCTTACCGAAATACATTGTGGCGAAAAGAGTTGTGACTCGAAAGGAAAATGATTGTTCCAAAACCAACGTTCAATGAGAAAAAGCACTGGCTCACTTTAAATTTTTATAAACTTTGCAATAATTAGCTAGTCTGTTAAATAAAAGCACATTCTTAAAAGAGTTCTTTTGTAAAGTATAACCTGCAGCGAACCAAACCTAAAAATGGGAAATTTTAATTGACATAAAGTGTCTTTTAAGTGTACATATTTGAATTGAGCGCCAAATCTTAAAAATATTTTTACTTTTGCATCGAGAAGTTTGCTCCAGTCCGGCTTAATAAAATATTGAATTCCGACCATCGCTCCGGGTAATGTGATTCCTCTTATTAGCAGAGCAGTTAGCACTATGTAAGGGAAAAGGGCGGTGAAGTAAGAAATTTTCCCGGCACTTTTTATCCCCTTCACTAAGAAGACGTAAATAGTGACCCATGAAACTAGAAGGCATATCCCCAACTTCCAGTGTGGAAGTCCTATCCCATCGTTAATGTTTGAGAGCTGTGGAAACACGGCGGAGCTAGGAGAAATTAATGGAGGGACATTAAAAAAAATTAATAGTTTTGAAAAGTGTTTAAATGTCCTTCAATAAAAGTAATGGGCTACACGGTCACTTACAAATAGTACATTTCTGAAAAGCTTTTGTTGGAGCTGTTCTGCCCTACACAAAGGTCGTATAGCGTAGGTGTTAGGTTATCTGTGTAATTGCAGACTTCCACGGACCACGGAAGAGGATTAGAAAACGACTTTATGAAGTAGTAGATCGTGACCGCCATAATGGAGCAGTAAAAGGATGCGGTGCAGCACGCTGCACATAATATTAATATTATTAATACCTGCGTATTTCAGTGAAAGAAAAAATTTCGACAATTTATCATGATTTACCTGCGCATAAGCTGGCATATCCAACACCTTACAAGAAAAAATCGGATTTTTCTCAGAATTCGGTTAAACAACGATAATAATAAACTCGTTTGCTGGCCTTTACTTTTTTACCCTTTGGAAAGCGGAAAGCCCTTTAATAAATTTTACCTCTGAAAAATGGCGAAATCTCCCACATTTTAACTGGATACGCTGTAAAACGTAAACCAATTTTATTTTCATGGGACTACATGAATTACGGATTAGGGAGCCTCTAGCCGCAACACTATTTACCGGTGAAAGGAAATCGCCAAACGTTTCCCAACCCAACGCTCATTGCAACGCAGCTGAACAGGAACTCCGTTTGATTATTCCATCTATCCCGAGAGTTATCTCCTTCTTCACCCTCAGCTTTCTCACGTTTTACAACTGAGTTCTCTACAATTTCAGGCTCCTGCGCTCAAGATCACAAAGAAAAACACTCCATAAATATTTAATGCGCTATAAGCCTGATTTCATAGATAATGCAATACCGCCGTGGGTGGTTGTGAGCTCCGAGATGGCTCTAAGATCTCCCCGTAGCCATTATCCCTCCCATTCCCTCCCTTCTCTTCACTCTTCGAATAGCCTGCGTTCACCACTCCTAATTCCTTATCCGGGAAAATTTCGAAATAAAAAGAATATTGTTCAGACAACTTCAAGAAAAAAAAATTCTCGAGAAACTCGAGAAAAGTACAATAACCTCTAAATGAGTTATGGATGAGTGTAAACAGCACACGTACTATACTTTCCAGTGGAGGAGGGTACTGAACTTTGTCCTCCGGTCTAATTATAGAGCTCATTATCCTTTCACACTCGGTGACACTACTAAATCCAAGTTTAATACCTTTTTTTTACTTTCCTGGAGATGTGGAAATGGCCATTATTGACGTACACTACCTGAAAAGGAAGGAGCAGTGCTGCTCTAGCTCTTTTGTCAGGTTTCCTTATTCTTTAGTAAAGTTCTCTCATAAAATATAATGAAACTTTTATCCTTGAGCTAAATATTACTGCGATAACGCCCACTGCATTATTTTACAGATTTTACAATTTCTGTAAGACATGCACTATTGTTTTTGTGCATGCATTCAACAAAAATAATGCGTAGCTTGTTTGTATTTTGTAATGATCAATTAATTATTTATTATTGTAGATGAAAATTCATTGGGGAGGAATTCATATAGTTCTTGGCTTAATTAATTGCAATTTCGCATTGAGAACTGTTGCAACATAGTTTGTAAAATTTCATAATTTTCTCATGAATGCAGTCATGCTATCATGCTATAAAGACGAAACAATAAGTAATTTTATAAATGGGGTGATGTAAGAATTGTTCTTATGCTGGGAGTAAAATTTTATTTGGAAAACAAACTAGTCGTCATCATACTCCACATCGGCATTAATTATTTTGTCAACTTTACTGAAATCAAAGATTGGGTTGACTTGTGACTTTCCAGAGAGCGGTGGATGAGTTATTGCAATTGTTTCTTCGGTTGTTGTAGTTGACACATCTCCTTCTGTGTCACGGAAGATGGAAGGATACTCGTTATCAATAAGGTGCGGTGGATAGTAAGGAACTGTCCCACAAACAGCATTCTTCCCTTTCTCCGGAGGGACGGGCTTCTTACCCAATGCCAAGTCTGGGAGACCAGTGCATGGAGCCATATCTCCAGCTTCGCTCATTTGAAGAATGCTGCAACCCAGTTTGAGGCCCCCTATTAAAGAGAGTGCTCTTTGGAAGGTGTCCATTAAAGCTGAAAAGATGGTGCCTTTCAAAACCTTCAAATATGAGATAAGACCCACCATCCATGACCCCGGAAGCATAATGTCAAATGCTTTTGGTGCGCTAAAAAAGACGCTCGCAAGGGACTGTACAGGCGTCATTGGTTCTATTAATGAGCACGCTTCATTGACTAATTTATTCGCTCCCAAATTCACTCCTTTTCCTGCTTCTAAAGCTGCTGTTTGTAAATCGCTGAAAAACTTTTTCAGAGGATTTGTCAGGTCATTGTCTATAAACTTGATTAAGCAGGAAGGCACACCGTTGATTGCCGTACGGACAAATGTTTTGAATGCAGGAGCGGGAAGATTTAAAAATGCAACGTAATCTTTCAGCGTTTTTACTCTGTTTACCCAGTTTGCGAATAGAACAATACTCTGTAGGGGAATAATTTTAAAGATTAAATATAATTAGATTTGAAAAGTAATTAATTAATTAGTGGCTATCTTCACCTGCTCAAAAAACGTTCCAATAGAATCGCACAAGAACTTCAAATTTGGAACGACAGCGCTAACCAACGCTTGTCCAATTGGATGTGCGCCGATGACGCAGTGAAGGTAACACTCCGGATTGAAAAGTTCTGTTTTTGTACACATACGCAGATGGTCGGTGCACTCGGTGACTTGTTTCAGGAAACCGGTCAAACCGCCAGTTAGCAACCCAATATCTATTGGAAGCTTTCCTCCAGTTCCAGGCTCGTCTTTCGGCTTACCAAGGATAACTTCTCGAATGGGGTCAAGAAAAGGTGTGGCTTTTTTGAAAGACTTGTGAGCTTCTTGAATGCCGGTTGTCAAGCCTGTGAAGATATTCGATAAGGAAGGAAGATCAAAAAATCTCCCTGTTAATTTCTTGGCTTCTCGTCTTTCGTACTCATCAAGAGTTGGAATCTGCATGTCAGCTTTGGGATAGTTCCCCTCAAGGACTTTTAGCTGTGGGTCGTTTGAACTTAGCGTTCGAGGTCGTGGTGGTATAATGGCTATTGCAAGAAAAATAATATTTTTCATGATTGCCTTAGATTTGTAATTTAATTTGCAATTTAGACGAATGTGCTATGTATATTAAACCTTACACTGTGGAATAAAATCCTCAGGAGGGACAAATCCCCCATCTCCTGGTATGGCATCTTTTGTGAGGAATAGTTCCGATTTTCGAAACTTTTGATTTGGCGGTCCTGCATTTTAAAAATGACAGCTTTAAGCAGCTTGGAACGGTTAAACTCAGAAATTCTTTAATAATATTGTGGCAATGGAGCAGTACCTGAGAGGGCGTGATCCAGCAAATGTATTAAAAAGAAGCCTAAGACTGGAATGAATTTGAACATATTTTATATGATGAAAAATTTCTCCAACTTTTACAAAAATGATTGCAAATATTTTCTTATGCTTATGTAGTTTATGTTCGTGTATAGAAATGAGAGAAAGAGTTATGTCATTTAAATATTGGGAGTATGCTAGCCACTTTTCTCAGAAGACCTCCTTACCCCGACAGTAAATTGATTCTCGGAATGCCAAACATTTTTTCACAAAACAATACACAATTTTCCAATCTCAAAATAATGAACGAAAAATGAAAAAGTTGATGTCAATATACTTATTTCTTTTTATTGGCGGTGACGGTATTATTATTCGGAGTATTGTTTTTGTATGCTGGGGGAAGCGTTTGCTTTCCTGCTTTGTTTTCAGCGGAACGAGCGCTATCCTGCGAAAAGTTGGCTCGAGTATTCTTTTCAGCTTCGTCGATTTTAGTGCTCGACGTATCTCTCAAATTGTCATTAATCGGTCGGAACAACTTGGTCATTCTTCTGCGTGACATTTTTGCTTGCTGTCAGTAATAAAACATTAATTATGTAATGCATAAATGTATGAATGTCCTTGGGGCATAGTGAAACTTGCATGAATAAAATCTGATGAGATTTGCATTTTTGCATACCTCTCGCTTAAAAGCATCCCTCGATTGATATTCGATTGCGGCCAAGTCCACTTTTACCTTGTAAGGTAACTTTGGAATCATTTTCTTAACAAAATGCTGGGTTCCGATGATGACGTGCTCAATTACAAAGAACATCATTGCCCACCTCCAATCCGAAATGTCGGGAAAGTTTCCTCGCAAACTTATTGCTATCAAGGCACAGTTTGTGGTCACCGCTACAATTGACATCAGCTCGAAAACCGGGAGCCACGCCCCAATGAACCTANCTCGCAAACTTATTGCTATCAAGGCACAGTTTGTGGTCACCGCTACAATTGACATCAGCTCGAAAACCGGGAGCCACGCCCCAATGAACCTAGCTCTCGTAGCAAAATTCCTCTGGTACACTTCCCTCCTCTTGAATAAATTAGTTGCAAGGAGAAGTATATTGCAAGTAAATGCGAAGAATGCAGCAGCAGGAAACACAGACGAGAAGAAAAATATGTAGCCAAACTGCAGAAAAATGTTGAGATAGTCATCGAAATCGACCTGATAAAAATTGAGTTAATCATTATCAATAGAAAGCATACCGACATTTTGGTCATTTTAAAAGGTAGTATTAAAATGAAGATGTTTTCAAATACTTCTCTGTCATATGGGTACATGTGCTCTTCCACTTTTGACATTTCCACACGCGGATCATCCACAGCTAGCACATCTGTGCTGTAACGCTCTAATCCGGGATAAGGCCGGGGCCTTCGGTTCTCCACTTCAAATGAGGAATGCCTTCGAAGCATTCGAGGTTTATGTCTTTCCAGGAAGGAGCTCATCTTTTCAGTTAAAATGCTTTCATACTTAAATAATTCTCTGAGACCTTGTTGTATTTGTATTTGGGATTTATTTTGTATAAGCTATACTACCCACTCGCGCTTGCCCTTTTTGCAGAATCAGAGGAACAAAACACTGCGACACAATAACCCCTACTTGAACAGCAGCAAAGAATATCAGCAGGCGCTAAATGGTAAAAAATGTTCCACACTTTTTAAATTTTACTACAATATCTGAGCTCAAAATGACTTGAATAACTTCCGCCGAACCTTTCTAAGTAGCTCCATGTCCCGCAGGACAAACGCAGTGTGAAAGAATAGCGAGAAATTGTTGACTCCTTCAAAAACCACCATCTTGTAGACAAGATGCCTTTCAAACTGCACCTCGGACCTGTGATTTTCTATACACGTGTATAACGAAAGATATAATTCAAAATTCACAAACTTATCAAAACTTTGCTATTAGTAAATTTAAATAGCTTCTCTTAATTTACCCCATTCGGTTAAATAGGTAGCGAGCACACGGTAAAATAAGTTAGCTATCACAATGACACAAGCGTAGATCATGCTTGGTAAAATTGGCAGAACGAAAATGTACCAAATCTGTTCCATAGGGGTAGGGGAGCTAGGAACGATTTGCTTAGCATATGCTTTCACCTTTTCTTCAATAGACAGGTACACGAACATAGCCCAAATGGCTAAACAGCATAATATTAAAATAAGGACTGCCGACAAGACATAAACCTATAAGCAAAATGAAATGTAGAAAATCAAAAATCATCTACCTATTTTAGTCTACAATAGGCGGAAGTAAGTTTTCAAGGTAAACTAAACATTTTTGTAGTGTTTACCCTAATTGCAGTTTTCCAATAAGGAAATCTTCGTTGCATCTTGCCGGTAACAGGATCCAGTGTAAGATCACCGTGATGATTCGCCCTGGGCTCTTCCCATACATTCATTCTCAGAGTTCCCCACTTAAACGTTATCTCTGACTGGTATCTTTGCCAGAAAATTAAGAAGAGTGTGAGGAAAATCATGTTTACAGCGCAGAAGGAAGCTATTGCAAACTTCTGCCAGGCTTCCGGTATATAGTTCTGAAGCAAAACTATGAGAAGGCCGATTAGTGAGGGAAACAGCAGGGAGTAATTGTAATACGCAACAAAATTGAAATAGAGGCAAGTCCTGTCTCCGAAATAGCTGCGGATTTGTTCTAGTAAAAAAGCGAAAAATAGCTCAAGTGAAAGGCAGCCAGGAACCAAGCAGTGTTTTTTTAGCATTAATAAAAGATTATCCCGTTTTCACATACCATACGGCATCTTCTCAAAAAATTCCCAAAACCACTTTCCATTCAACTTGTTTAGCTCTTCCTCCCCGTGGAGGGGAAAATATGAAGTGATTAAACGCTGGGTTGTAAACACATGAACTATAATCGTAGTTGAGCACACATTACTTGCTAAAAATAAGTAAATAAATTGCAACATGAGTCATCTATCTGTAAAAGTTTTCTTACATATAGACTGCCCTGGTATTAGAACGAAGCCCGGTTGGTGATTATATCCGGGCACGTATTTCTCTCCAGGCAGACTGAGTAACTGCTGAAGCTCATGTAAAATGACCATTTGCTTCTCCGCAGAACTTAGAATTTCATGATTTTGCATGCCAGGGCGAAGAAATTTAAGAATTTCCCTAATTTTAAATTCCCTTGGAGTTGGCTCATCAACATCTCTGCTATAGTCCATTTTCTTGATTTCTAGCATTTCCGCCACTTCAAGTGCCCGCCAGCAATTGGCTGTGACGTGTACAACTAGTCCCTAGTCATATATTACTCATAAAGATTAGCGGAAAAGGTTGTAAATTGCGTTAGCTAATTTTGTCTCATAATGCCCTCACTTCTTTCCTTCTTCCATAGTAAGGTTCCCTACGCCAAAGCAGCTCTGCCCCTTGATGCGACTTCTTTGCCGTCAACTTATCAAGGAACCATGTGAGTGCCTCTATCCTTATTGCAGGATTGAACTTTAGGACGAGCTCTGTATTTTTGAAGGGGTCTTCCGTGTCCTTTATGTGAACGTCTGGCAAACGCTCATCGCTGTACTTGGCATCAGTAATGTTTATACGCAGGAGAGGATTGTGCGGATCGACTCCGGTAAGTTTTATGTTGGTGTCATCATCTACTTCGAATAAGTCTAGTTCAAAGATAATTACAGTTATTTAAGTTCAAAAGCTGAGATTTAATCCACGGTTTTTTTCGTTTGAGTACCATCTAAGGACGACGCAGTTTCAAACCCGTCAAGTTCTATTTCTGAAGACCGGTGACTTTTCAACTTGGCATTTCTTCGCCTCATTTCTCATCAGGTAAATGGGTTCTGCCGGTAACAGCCACCCTGTTATTTGCTTTCGCTAGGTTTTATAATGCAATTCGAGTAGTTTACATAATGTTCAGGTGCTCCTGTAAATTTTTCATTCATGGCTCATGAGAACTTATGTTCAACAGTCGTCACGGGTTTATGCTCCGATGTGTAGGCATATCAACAATTTCGCAATTTGTCTCATGCAGCTCATTTCTGCGCCTGACTTGGGTCACATGAGGACGGTATTGTGATATCTAAATAGCTTGTGAGTTGCTGTGCATGAGTTTTTGTGACTTTTGCACATTTATTGTCGGGGAAAGCTTGTTTATTTTTTTCAAGGCAGCTAAACTTTATAAGCAGTAGGGTGTGACTGGCAGATAATCGGGGAATTCACATTTGTCAGATTTTAAATGATTCACTGAATTCTCATGACGAGCCTGTTATCAAATACTGCAATCTCTTATCCCTAATTGTTTGTACTTCTTATCAATCATTAGCACATTTAATAAAGCAACGGATAAGACCAGCCACATTTAATTCCAAAATATAGTCGCCAGTCATATGTCCTTTGCACTTCAGCACGTGCCTTGAGATTATGAATCATATGACGGGCACTTGACGGCTTCACCTACATTTCCCATAAATAAATTGTAATCATGTGTTATATAAACACAATGCGGCTGTTGCATAATGATAAATGGCCATCTAAAAGATCACATCTGCTTACTAAAAAATCAATTATTTATTAAATGGAAAATTGGAAAAGTTGGAAATTGCGACTTAGGATAAAAATAGAGAGCTGACTATTTGCTAAACTCAATTTCGAGAGGGAGTAGCGAGAAAGTCTCTTGTTTTGTTCCTGTTTACTTTACATGCTTTATTGTTGTGTTGAATTTGGACTATTGGAATTATGATAAGCGCGTTATCAGCGTGCGCTTTAGCTGTTCTAAGCAAGTAAATATAGGTACATCCAAATCAACATCCAACCTATATCAATGCATCATGTTTGGTATGGAGGAAGCTTTATATAGCCTTTTGTGTACCAACGTTATCGTCCAAGCGCATGGGAAATAGAGTAAAATTGGTTTCACAACTGCCAACAGAAACGTATACGCTCGAATGCTGAAAGCAGTCATACGCATACCCATGTCCAGCACATGAGCTGTCTCCGATAAGAAAATCAATTAGTGACATAACCGTAGCTGTCATTTTTCCAGCCTTGTGCTCATAGTACTGGTCATGCTCACACTATGCACAGTCATCATCATCATCATTGACTAAAAAATATATGACAAACGGAACGTCTGGGACTGCATGATGGTATTAAATCATATAAAAATTCAGAAAAAAATTGTTTCCTTGCAGTAACGCATGCATAATATACCAGGTCCAAATAGAGATAACAATATTTAATGATCGATAAGCGATTTTTACACTTACATGCGCATTTTTGTGTGTGATGAGCTCGTAAAACGTTTAGTTATTTTTACAGCCGAACTCTTCTGTCAATACAACAACCAGTGGGAACGAGAAGTTGCTGCTGCTCATTTTGTTCCAAACGTTGGCTCAGTGCAGATATTCTCGTTTCTGAGTGTCCATTCATGTTGTGCTTGGAAGTTCGAAATCACCATTAAAATTTATTTTCACACGCACTAAGCCAATTAGCAAAAGCAGCTGAAGTTATATTCGTTGCTTACTTCACTTCGACTTCGCATCGGCAAAAGTTTCTCATCAGACTGTGATTTAATTTGCTCGCGAGAATAATTACTAGCTTTCTGGAATGCCTACAATGCACGAAGAAATGTTCGCTTCATCAGATCTATACGAATCATTTCCGCGATATAGAATGAGCGACTACACTACGCGCTACTCCAATGGAAGCATTCCAAACACAGACATTCCCAAGAGCAAATACTCTTCTACAGAAACGGAATTTTCAAGTGATGACAACGGAGGCAGCGAGTGTGGAGGTAATGGCGGAGATATTTCACGGCACACTGCGTCAGGGTTTTCGGTAGGTGAATGCGAGAATAATTTGATTTGCAACTTTTATTCTTTCCTTATCTAATCATTATATTTTTGTGCCAAGGCAAGGTTCTTTACAAAAAAAATATGTATTTTTTGCAGACTTCAACCAGCTCATCTAGTCATTTGAAGAAGCACCGGAGAAGGAGGAAGAAAAGACGGACTATCAGTTGCTCGGGAAATGCCGGTGGTGTCCATGGACTAAGTTCTTCACTTCTGAGTGTTGAGTCTAACTCAAGTAGAATGACTTACCGAAGCAGCTCCTCTCTGGGGGATGGGGATATGAAGAGGCACTACTCCGCCATCGTGCCGGCGCTAACGTCAGTGAGCGACTTGAATCATGCTATAGGTAAGGCTGATAATAAAATACGTGGCATGAAATAATACTTGAGAATTGGTGAATATTTTTGCAATGAATATGGAACGTTTTTTCTCTACAGGCAGACACCGCGGAATATCAGGAAGCTTCACACCCGCAATTGACTCAGCATTGTTTGCAATGTTTTTCGCGACGGATGTATTCGATGGGGTATTAAAAGACGATCGCATCCTTCATTTGTCGAAGCATCAAGGGGAAAGTTCGTTTCAGATGCGAAAGGATGCTACTTCAGTGCTTCGGAAGGAAATTGTTTACTCTCTCCGAACAAGCTATTTCTGCCCCGCCAGTAAAATTGTGAAATTGGCGCAGCTCGTAGAAGAGAATTTTCCGCTGGAGCAGTTTCATGGTTAGAGAATATTCAGCGTTTGTAGTTTGCTCCAGTTATACATTCCCTTTTTTATACTATTTACAGCTAATTCCTGTTCTTTGCATTTTTTATCAGACCCAGCAGGCTTTCTCGACCTACTTTTCTCAAAAATTTTGAACGTCAACCACCCACCGTTCCTCACCTATTCGAATGGCTCAACTGGCTACATTCATCGACTACCCTTGGAGGAACAATCTTATTTGAGAATGAGGTACTCACACCCGTCGGTTCTCACAATTCAGCAGTTGTTGCAAAGCAACTTTGGGAAACTAAATAGTCCAACGAGACACAAGGGTGAAGGTAGGCCACAATTTGTGACAGTACCGTATCCAGCGCTGATTCTCCAGGTGACTAGAAAATCTCCCTGTGACGATGGAAATCATCTTCCCAGCTGGACGGCACAACCCAATTTACCCATTATTCCTAACATGCAGCTAGACCTCACAACCTTAATTTCCACGAGGGGTGGGAGCGCCAGCAATTTTTATAGACGGAATAATAGTCGGAGTCGCATGAGCGGAAACTTTACGTCATTCTATTCCGCGTCATCGGAGAACTACAATGAAGCTTATGGAGGTAAAGCTGGTTTAGAGCTCCACGTGCCAAGGTAAACAATAATTTTTTTTCGACTGGAGCTAAAAGTTACTCTTTGATGTTACATTGCAGCCAACTCAGGAGGCGTACCCGGTGCTGAATCTCGTGTCGTGAAAGGCTTCAAATCAGCCTGGAAAAGTATGTACAAGTACTTAGAACAAATCAGTTCATCATCATCCGATTTCAGTGCGCTTTCCCATTACGAAAACACTTTGGCCCTAATGAACGATCATAATGACAACTTTGCCACAACAAAATCTTCTTCTTTTCACGGAGATAATGACCATTACTATATTAATCATCTGAGCTCATCATCACCATCACCATCGCAGAGCTTCTTTCAGCGAAATCACAACTGCAGAACTGAATTAGAAGGATCATTAAATTCCTCCGGAGCTTCTCAGCCGCAGCATCAAGTGAAAATGGAGCTGATTGCGGTAATCTGCTACTCAGAAGGAGGTGGTGGGAGAGGTGTAATAAAAGAGAAAAATAACAAAAACGGCGGTGTCCGTGTTCTGCCCACGTACTTTGTGTACTGCAAGGCAGGAAACGACAGCGAAGAAGCTAACAAAGACGGAAATGGATACAGATCTACAGAAGACTACGCTCCGTGGGTTATGTACCAGTCTAGATATGGAGTTGCTCCACAGGTATGGAAAATTACATTTTGTTTTTGTTGCAGAAGTGCTTCTATTTCCCGTATGCAAAAAGACCTTGTAATAAATTTAGCCTTTTCTGTTATTTTTTTAGGTCACCCTAATCGAGAACTTTGGGAAGTGGATTAGCTCCTTGGAGAAGAACTACGATGAATTCAGCATATACGAAGTACCTGTAGAAATCAGGAGAGTGCTGGAAAGTTCTCATTTGCTAATTTATAAGAGAGCTACGTGATACTAATAACTAAAATTATTTATAATTTACTGTCACAAACACAAATATTGTTAGTTTAAATATTCCAGCTTTTGTACACATTTCAACTTTATTTTTCCACTTATAAAATGTGCAGCTTTGAAATAAAAAGTTTCCATCAGTAATTACAGAAGATATGGTATTCCCCGATATTTTAGCCAGACATGAATCAGCTCTGGAGGTGTTCCGCACATAAATTCCAGTAGGAACTGTGGATAGAAAAAGAGCTCATGTCATATGTATGCATCTTAAGACGTTAGCTAAAAAAATGTTTTCACTTTTTATAAACTAACCATAACAGCCTGTTGCCAATGTTTTGCACCCAACTCTGTCGTGGGAAGCGATACAACCAGCAGGGCAAGCCTGTTCAACATGTGCGGCTTAGTTTTCATGTCAACATCGCAGTAACGAAGAAGCTTTTGCAATTCCGTTTGGCATCCGTGGTGTCGAGTTGCCCCGTTTATTTCGGATTCTTCCTGTAACTTCTTGTACCACAGAGCTGGTCGCTTTTGTGATAACTTCCTTTGTGCCTGTATCTGGTCGTCTTCGGAACGGTCCTCACTACCCTCGTCCTTTTTCGTTGATGAAGAAGGCGCTAACCCTGCATGCTCGTGGTTTAGCCGCATCACCGAGATAGCCCATTGAAAAATTGGACCTGGCTTGATCCCGTTCAGCTTGCCCTGAAATCTTTTGTGAGTGTCCCAGTCCAACTTGCCAATTTCATTCTCACAGTAAACTCGCACCTTGTTCTCTGTCAATCGAAACATTTTCTTCATTGACATAACATTGTTGAAAATGTCTTTCTCCACTGTTCGCACTCCAGCTAACTTGTACAGTCGTCGGACAGGGGTTGAAGGGACTTCATCGATGTGAGGAGTTTTCTTTAGTAAATTCAGTCGGGACTGCTCCTCCGAGGGTATTTTAACTTTTGAGCCTGGAAACTGGTAAGTTGGCGTGGGAATGTCGTACTCCTCCGGCCAGCGCTTATTCACCTCTTCATCCTCCCCTCCTAAACCCGCGTTAGTAGTCCGCATTGACTCTGTCTGCCGCTTTTTAAGCGCCATCTCCGCTATTTCGGCAGCATCCCCATCCGTTAAATTTGCTGGATCCTTGCCAAGAATTCTGATTAAAGAAAATTAAATTATAGAACAGTGCAGTCCTCCTCAAAATTGGTATCATTGTATAAAAAATTATGTATCAGCAGCCTACCCCGATGTCTGGCTATACTGTGCTGCGATTTCAGCAACGTCTATACTGTGCCAGACTGGTCGCCTCACTTTCCTGTTCCTTTCAAAAAGTTTTGTGTACGTCATAGTATTTCTCGCACGACGGATAGAGGCATGCTCCGGATTTTCCGCCAACCGTTTTATTTTCTGCTCCTCTGTAATCATAGTTTGCTTTCTGTTCTTCAGGTCCACAAAATCTTCAAAGGAATGCTGTTTTTTTATGTCCTTTACCAACACGTTTGTAGACCTGATGGTACACATTGGTTTGGTATTTTTAAAATAAATCTCAAAATAGTTAGCAATAAAAAGATACCTAATTATAGTTTAAACAATAGAGCAGTGCTCATGTAAGAATTTTGCAAAGTACCTGGGCGGACTGAGGTTTATAACATCGTTGGCCGTTGTCGCCTCTATGCCTACTACTTCAAGTTGTTGAGTCATCATTGAGCTCCCTTCGCTTTTTCTTCGTGTATCCTTAGCTGCAATATTGGCCAACGATTTCCGCACGTCCACGTGAGTCTCTGCTAATGGATTCTTGTAAAGCATATCTCCGTGAGAGTGCAGATGACTTGGGTTACTGCCAAAATATAATTCAGTTTTAGAAGTGATCAT
>JAHZND010000341.1:0-20180 GCA_027744115.1 Acrocyrtus sp. NNG-2020
GTTGCGTGTAGAGAGTCATGGAATAAAGAACTAGATTATATGAGTTAAAGTTAACTCTCGTATTCCATCCTAATTATTGATTAGGGCTTATCACCACTAACCAAATACCACATCTACAGCTTCTCGGTCATAGCTCCGATTTACTTCTTGCTCGTCAAAGGAAAGAATTTCTAAAAAGCGGACTTTTACAACTGTTTTCCTGTGCGGTATAATTGTATAATACGTATATTATTACATACGTATTACCTATGTTTACCTGTGAACCTACTTATAGTGCAGCTGTCATTACAAAAAATTATCTAGAAAATAGGAAAAGTTGAGAAGAAATGGTTAGCTTATATGGTTTCTTCCTTTCCTTTCTAATCTAGGTATCCGTCTCCGCTCGTCTTCACTACTGCCAAGTACAATACAGCTCCCTTTAAGGTGAACTGGATTATTACATCCGCTTTTTTTAAGTAAGTACCTACAATTACTTTATTTATATAACCATAACCTTTTTTTTCAAAAACTGTCAGTAAGGTACTAGGTACTTTCCTACAGCAAATTTCGTGCTAAGGTATTTCATAATTTCCCCTTTCTGACAGACCTTGCCATTCCTTCTTTTCATGCAAAAAAGTGACAAGCCATTATATCAACGGCGTCATCTTTTAAAAAAAGAGATTTATTTATCCTTTTGCGAAAAAGAAATTGCCATTTAATATGTTTTTCGCAAGAACCTTTTTTATTGTTATTATTTTCGTTTCCGTCCAGCCACGGAGACGAAGCTAAGCCCAAACAGCAATAAAAACTCTTAACAGCATCAGCCTTTTTTATACCTCCTTTTTCCCTTCCTAGTAGGTTACGAAGACACGGCTTTAATCTTCTTTCCCTCTTTCTGTCATGTCAAACTTGTGCATTCAGCGATATTGAGAAGAGGTACTTGCTTTTATTATTCACGCTTCTAGCTCTTCTCGTCAAAAAAAAAAGAATCTCTCTTCTCTTCTCTGCTTTTAGCTCATTCTCATATCTAGTGTCTAGTAGGGGAAAAAAGCATCCCCTATTTTTGCCAAAAACCAACGGGACACTAGAAGCACTAACAACAACAACCCTAGTCATTTATATATGCCTACTTGGAAAATCTGTATTTTTTCTGCACAATCTTCTTACCATTCTTTTTACCAACCTTTTTTACACGAAATATTGCAACATCACTTTCATATTCATGTGGCAAAAAAATATATATCTAATACTTCTCCTCTACAAAAGACTTTACTTACGAGAGAGACGAGAGCACACACACGAAAAAAAATTATCATAACAGGGATGATGCACTAACATCACATCACCAATTCACCATCACACACACCACCACCACAATATTCACATCTCTTTTAACTTATGCAGATGTTCCTAGTGAAGTTTTATTCCTATCCTTCCTCAAAGCATATTTAAGTTACATGCATAACAGCTACAGTTAGTTTACTGGTTGTTGTTTGTGTGAGAGGAGAGCAGTTTTAGCAGCAACCAGCGAAGAAAAAAAAAATTTTTTATCGAGCTTGTGTTATTCGCTCACCAAAAAGTAGTGCGGTGAGTGGTATTGCTGGGGACGCTGACGATTTTTTTTTGTAATATTCAACACGAGGATGAGTTCACTTTGTTGACGACGACTCAGGCTCATCATCCGAACTGCTTATTTGCTACGTAAAAGTACAGAGTATTAGCACACCTAAAGTTCACTCTCCTCCTTTGTTGTCTCACTTTGTGTATACTTTGCAATGCGTTTTTCCTTCGCATTGTTTTTTCTTATTGTACACCATTTCCCCTTTTATCTCCTTTTCAGTTTACTAACTTCAACTTCAAAACTTCACTTCTTGTTCATACTTCACTGAGCTTATATTTACTTAATACTAGATCTGATCGTATTTCCCTAGAAGGGAGAGCAACAAGAGAAAAGAGCAGTAAACGCCTGACAAAAAAATTTTATTTTTGGGGGGAGCATCCCTTCTCAGTGTCTTTCCCTTGGGTAGTGTGAGTTTTCTGTGCGCCGACGACATCACTGTAAGATAAGATCCTTTTATTTTTGTAGGATCCTTCATTCCTTCCTAAACATTGTCAATTCACTAAATGTACGGAATAACGTGAAGGAGCTTCTTCTTGGGGGAAGAAGGAGAGCCTTTTATTGCATATATATTGATAATATGTTGCCATTTCATTCTTTCTATTCTCACCTGCTTCCTGTGA
Source organism: Acrocyrtus sp. NNG-2020 (assembly GCA_027744115.1). Lineage (NCBI taxonomy): Eukaryota > Metazoa > Arthropoda > Collembola > Entomobryomorpha > Entomobryidae > Acrocyrtus > Acrocyrtus sp. NNG-2020. The sequence goes on from JAHZND010000341.1 coordinate 2,221, forward strand.
AATTCCTACATAATCTGTTTAGCTGTATAAAAGTCTCTTAGTTTTGTAGAGCTGCTTAGGTATTATAAAGAAGGAGGCGAAGAAGGAGAGAAGGAGGAAATTCCTTTTAAATGTGGAGACCGACGAGTCCCGTCTTGCATCCCAGTCATATATATATAGAGAGAAAAAAATTGCTTGGATTGTTTTTTTATATTTTTTTATTCTAATCATTTTTATTAGTGGCAAGGAAAAAAAAAGTTTTTTTTAGATAGTACACGTTTTTCTATATAAGCTTATATATATTTATTTATATGTGTAAGGTGTAAAGGGAGGAAGCTCGCAAAAACAAAGACAGACAGGGTGGCTCTCGTGTGTAATGAGGAGAGGTTAGGTTTCAACCTTAGAGACGATAGGAATGCGATAGCTATTTCTTTCGGGGTGTTTTTTAGCCGAGGGTCGCGTTAGCTTCATTGTCAGTCCGACGTTTGTTTTGGTCCGGAGAGGTTCTGCCTGGCTGAAGGTCTTCTTCGCACGAAGCCAAAAGAGCTCTTTTGTTTTTATATCAGCTGTAATAAAGTTTACGTAGTTTGACAGAAGGAGGAGGAAATATCCTTTTAAAAAATTAAAAGAAAAATATTTTCTTTTTTTTTTAAAAAAAAAAGTGTTGTTCTAATTTATCGGTAACTTTGTCAAATTCTCTTTTCTGTGGGTAAAAACTGAAGATTTAGAAAGGCCACCTGTTGACAAATAGTAAATATGTACGTGAAGGTGCAAAAAGTTCTCCAGCCTCTGAAGGGGGATTTGACGGAGTGCAAGTGTGTGGAGCGGCTTATCGACTTCCTTGAAGTGAGAAAGGTTCTCAAGTCCTCGGACATGAAGCACTTTGCTGGAATCTCATCCGACTCAGAGCTTGTTGATAAGTTGGTGGAGGTCTTGAAAAAGAGGTAAGAAAATAGAAAACGCGAAAAAATACTTATAAATAATTATAGCCTTTAGTAGTAAGATTGGAGATTAGGAAAATCTGATAAAAACCGGACAGCTCTAATTAGCTATTAGGAGAGGAGAAGCAAACTTTAATTAGTAGCTTTTCTTGAGTAGGTGGCAATTAAAGCCAATTAAAGCTAGAATTTAAAAAGCCAGCATAATAATGCTTCCTGTGCAGACTGATGCAGACTGGAGATATAAATTTCATCATCAGCATTTTGTGGAAGTTACTAACGTCATCACATCACCATAAAAGTCATCATCCTCATTGGCATTAAACTTAACTAAATATTTACTTCACCTTGCACTTGCCATTGCACTTGCTATGTCTCCCTCTCATCTCTCTGCACTATAGTCTTCTGCATAAAAACGTGATTAACATCATTCATCGCCCTTCTTCCCTTTCGTCTCGTGGGAAGTCATTTAAAATGATAATCGCAGAGCACAGTCAGTGCAATCACTCTCCGCTCTTCTATTTTCAGCTGGTACGTGTTGCAAAACAGCAAAAATAGCAAGTGTAGTACAAAGTACATAACACACATAATTACACGTTCATTTTTTCAGCGTGGTTGGTGTGTCTGTGACCTCAAAATTGCATATATAGATAAAGATTAAGGTTTAACCTCTAATGCCTCCTCACTCCATTTTAACATTACTCTAGCATGACCATAGACTTTTTTGTGAGTCTATAACAGTGCAACAAAATTCAATTTTATGCATACATACTGCATGCCTTAGACCCTCATCTCTCCGCATTTATCTTTTTTTTCTCTGAAAAAAGCAGACAAAAATAGGAAATTATTTATACATTCATTGAACAAATAATATATTTTTTTCTGTAATTGTGCACAGGAACTGAAATAGAGTAGGCATTTTAGTGCTAGGATCGAGAAGAATAGAGTACTGCTAAGTTAGTTACATTCGTATATGTATTGAGCGACACATGAGCTCTCAGACGCACGGGAAAAATGAGATTCTGCAGATGTAGGTTAGAAGGGCAAAGTCAGCTTTTTGTTGTGATGATGATGGGATGAGATGGTTTAAGCCGGACTTAAACTGCACATATAAGCACCTCACCTCACCTGAGGCAACGTTTTTTGCCGAGTGTTGTTATATGAGCAGCACCAAAAAAACGCAACAAGCTCTCTCGCACAACAACACAATAAATGCGAGGAGCATTAATTTTTGTATTTTTTTTATCATCATCATCGCATCATCGTCCATTCACAGTTTGGCCAAAAAGTCTGATGAGGATGATATTTTATTATGGGGGTGATCCCGATGACGGTGCACGCACTGGCGCTTTTATAGATATTAAACTGAAACTGGTATCATGTTATCAGTTTTGCATCTCCTTCAGCAAGTCTAGCCTAGTCGACGTTACTTTATGTAAGGTGAAATGGCATTTTATGATGATATTACGATGATAAATGGATTGGAGACATGCATGCATGCAACATTCATAATGGATGCAATAAAACATGCAACAAAAAGGCTCAGTTAAAAAAAAAATGCTGGCACTCAGCAAATATTCTCAAAATGTAAAAATGGCTAAAAGGGTTTCTTTCTTGTCCCTTCCGAAAAAGAATAATGGCAAAGTATCATCCACGGATTTTAAGTGGGAAATAGTCTTAACCTACTCTACAAGATAATGCCTAAAAACAATCTCCATTTGCTGATCATTTGTCTGATGCGCTGTCTGATTATAACCTGCGCATGCATTGTGCAGACATGCCCGCAAAACCGAAACCTTTTTACCTTAATCCATCATAATGTCATCATATCACGTCACTCCATCTAAACACAATTAAAAGTAGGTATATGGTACAGGAAAGGAGTGAAAAGGAGTTCGTATATTTCCTGTATTTTTTACAGCTTTAATTTTTATTTTTCATTTTGACAGAAAGTTGGTAAATCATAATTAAATTGGACAGATATGTAGAGTAGGCGAGAATAGTAGTTTGTGGATTAGACTAGACATTTTCTATATTTATGCGTGTGCAAATTAGCTCTTTCTAGTCTGGTCCGCGTTTCTCTCGAAAACAGATGAGGAGAAGCACATAAAGTGACAGCAGAAGGGCCACATATCGTTAACCTTTACCTTTCTTAAGGAATTGGAAGTCAGTGCCCTCAAGCTTGAGGGGCAAGAGAGCTGACAAGAGTGTCATTGAAACTCTCTTGTCATTTTAATATTGTGGTTCTGTAACACTTCAGCTTCTTTATTGTTCATTAAAAATAAAACTTTTTCAGAGCCATTAATATTTTGTTTACCTCAGCGGAAAAATAAAAAATTGCATAAAATGAAATTGAATGGGTGAAGTGAACAGTGAACTTGAAAAAGGGCTTTCATCCATTAATGCAAAACTACTTTTGCTTATACAAGCTAATTCATTCCTGTCTACAAGTAACAAATCTAGAAATGAGCCTTTCTTCTTCAATTTTAAAAGCGAACTTATGTGATTGATGATGCTGATGAGGATGATTGAGTATAATAGACTTTTAAATAGTAAATGGCTTGATGGGTAATAAATAATTGGGTTTGATGTTTGATGAGCCTTGTTGGGCGAGCTGGCTTTCTTGAAGTAATTGAACTTATAACATGATCTTACTCCATTCATTAGTGTGGGATTACATTAGCTTATCCGTCATGAATGGCCACGACCACACCAACACCAAACCTTGTACGCGTTATCTCCTTTTTTCGTTGTTATAAATTGTTCTTCTCACACATTTGCCTTTGCTAAAACAAGATCATCGTCAAAAATGGAAAGAGACATCACCGCAACTGACATCAACCCCCACTAAGGTGTTAAGGCACACATGCCACCTTCTCCACTTTTTCTCATGAGTCAAGTTCATTGAGATAGAGAGTGCCGACGCGGAGTGCCTTGTGCACTTGCAATTTGCCAAATTTGCACACTTGCATGAATCAAATTAAAATAAGCAGCTGCAAGCGCTTAGAAAAACTGATAAGGAAAAATTGTTGATTTGTAGATCGTTAAAATTGAAGAACAATGCTCATATGATATTTAGCTCCTTGAACTTGGCAATTAAAAAGGAAAACTCGAGGTGTGTATGAGGGAACGAGACGTTATGTAGACTAAAAAAGAAGAGGGGAAGCTATAAAAAGTTTTTCTTTCTTGGGAAGATGGGAAGTGAGCAAAACGCATGCAAAACTCTAATAAAAATCGTTGCGTACCTAATGCCCATTAATGCCTAGTATTGTTCATATATCCCTCCTTATTTTTATTTGTGAGGTGAAATTTAATTGTTAATCGATGAATGAACACAGAAATATCAGCTTGTGAAGTGTTAGGGGATATATGTCGAGGAGGATGAGAGAGGTGAAATAAACAATTACTCTTGGCTTAACCTTAAAAGTAGAGCAAAAGGGCATTGATTCCATGAGGCTAGAGTACGTTTAGGAATAGGTTTATTTTTTAGAAATAGATAATTAAAAGTGATTGGTTTTTTAGGAAAAAAATTATGTTTAGAGCTAAATGAAAACATTTTCTTATTTTTCTTTCCAAAATTTTCTCAGGGACTCTGCACAAGCATTGAAGGTTGTCGAAGAGTTCCTTAAGACAAAAGGAGAATTTGCAGCAGCTCGTGTCAAGTTCGCGGAGTCCTGGATAAATGAGAAGAACAGAAGAAAAATTGGTAATTTTGCTTTTCACCGGCTTCTCGCTGTTGGATAAAATTGCATCATACACTCATTTATTTATTATAGTATTTATATTTATTGTATTATATATTGCATTTATTATTGTATTTCTGATAAAACCAAAAAAATAATTGTAGTGAAACGTGCGATTGCTGATTCAATGCTGATGCTCTGTGCGGTCCAGCGCTAAAAAGTTGATTGAGAGGCAATTTCAATCGTCGGCTTTCTCTACGAGTAGGAATAATTATTTTCTGCAATGTAAGCGTATCGATATCGTATTGATGAGGATCAATATCAGTGAAAGGACAAAATCTCAATTATGTAATTAGCTATTCAGGCTATTTTTCCACTTTTCCAGTTTCGTATTTAATACAATGTACGTAATTGTTATATGTGAAATTGTTAAGATGTATTTGTTATAAAATGCCAAACAGAGTCTGCTATTCAATTTAAAAGCCGCTGTATGTGAGTCGTAGACGCATGATCTGAAAACTGTTTTCTTAAGAGTTTAAAAACTCACTCGAAATGTTACGTTAACTATTTTGTACATCTTTTTTTATTACAGCGCAATTTATATTCACTTTGTGTGTAATGCTCGAATCAGTTCTCATTCTCATGTCAGTTATGTTTATGTTATGATTGAAAGTGATATTTACCTTAGCTATGAATGTTTTTTTGTTATAGTAGAGCCATTTTAAGTTAATTTATTTGAATAGTGATAGTATAGTATATTGTTTCATTACAATACGCTACAACAAATCAATCAAGTCTTCCGAATAATCTTGCCTTGGCGTCAGCCAGTTTTCCATTTTTGTAGTTTGACTGTGACATTTTATTCACATGAGGCCATGAGGTGGCGGTGGCAGTATAATGACACAGTGACAAACTCAATTCTCATTTACATGACTTTTGTCGACAATTTTTTCTACATATACTTTTTACACAGTACGATAATTTCCGTTTTCCTTTCGTACTTCAGACTATTATATGTAAGGTTAGTACGGTTAGAAATTAATTCTTAAAGTCTGGAATTCTGATAATCTCAATTAATGTAATATTTGAAATGATATTGAACGCTAAGTAAGGATTGACTGATGGGCTGCGGGGCTGCAAAAGGACAGGGACTGGGAAAGTTATCGATGGACGGAAGCGAGACTGTGACTGGTTGTTAATTTCTTGAAAGACGGCTTTACTGATTGTGATTTAAAATGTGAATACACTTTTTTATTCCTTTCTTGACAATGTTCTTGCCTGACGTGCTAGTTGATTTCTGCTCTGAAAAGTTTCTTTTAGTATGTGTAATGTACCTAGATATTCAATTTAAAGCAAATAAAAATGCAGATTACGGTTAAACTAAAAGATGTTTCGTCAATGCCCGTAAATAGTAAAAAAAATTAATGACATTAGTGGAAATTATTTTGATATATTCATGTAAGTACAATGAATAAAGATAAAGATAAATGTTCAAAGGTAATGTGTACATATTTTATCACTTCAATGTTGCAGTAATATACATACCTAAAAACTACTACTTACAAGGCATGCATATATGTATAATTGCAACCATATTAACTTTGGTCAGACCGGCAGTGCTAAAGAAAGCTTCGCAACTAAAAAAACTTTGATTAAAAAGTTCGATGTTTATTTTGATAGTCTGTCATTGACTAAAAACTTAGCGAGATGTGTACAATTTTGTCTTTCAACTTGTAATTTAATTTAAAATCTTTAGAAAATTACTTTGAGAATATAATATCACTATATACTTTGGAGTCTAAGCATGATTATTGCACACATATTTATTGAAGAGTTGAGATTTGAGATCAATGAACAATTTGATTTTATGTTTGTGTCGCACGGTTGCGCATTGTGACATGACGAGTTCAATATTTAAGTAGGAATCGTAAGCGATTAAATCCCTGTGTAGCATAGAAGTACTTGTAGCCAATGGATTTGACTTTGGACAAAGAACTTAGCTCCCGAGATTCTTTGAGTTCCAGAACTAAGCGGCATATCTGAAATTAATGCAAATGACACACCGTCTAACATTTGATAACAACGCAAGTCGATGATTTTTAACTACAGTTTGCTGAAAACTTACATCTGCGGAGAAACTGCACACAACAAAGTTGCATTCACTTAGCATATATATGTCTTTTACGATATCTTCCACATCCGTTTTACGCTGGAATCCTAGTATTTCCCAACGTGGCGGTCGATATCTATTTAAAGTCAAATTGAATCAAGCAATCATTCATACTTAATATTATGACTTATCATTAAAAAGTTATCTAACCGCTTTCGAAGAATTTTAAAAACGTTTCTGTCATCCGTGGAGAGAAATACTCTCCTTGTCACATTGCTCATGGTTTCCTCCAATTTCGAAAAGTATCTTTTTGCAACACTCATGTACTTATCCATGGAGTGAACTTCCAGTTTCTTCTTCTCCCCATGTTTCTCTCTTTTCCGAACAATTATTCTGGATAGATGAAATGATATTGTAATTACCTCAACCAAGAAATTATTTCAAAAATCTGGATCAATATTCTAATTATTTTTCCTGTAATATATTTACTTACCCAACTGTAGGAAGATAAAGTTTCATAGCATCCCGAAACTTTTTCATAAGCTCTTCTTCCCACGACTGTAAACGCAACGCATATTTAGCAAACTGACTTATCCACCAAATGTAGTGATCAGTAGGTAGCTTTTTCAGGTCAGGTCCAAACCCAAGTGGTACAGGTAGCCCAGATTTATGCGCACGAATCGAGTGATCTAGCAGTATAAATGTAAAACTACCTTATTAAACTTTCACCTAATTTCCCCCTGGTCACTACATGCTTGTATTTCAAATAAATGCCAATTTTTTACCAGGAAAACGCAAGGTAAACCCGGGTTTACCCCATCGGACCACTGCAGTTTCATTGTCAGGAGGGCACTCACTAGTGCCAATTGGTTTCAGTACATCAGTCCAAGGTATGGAGTACGGCCAGTTCCGAAAGTTTGGAATTAGAGTCCTGTTCGTTGTGTGAGCTACTATTAAGCAGCTCATCATGCTATGAATCTGGCATCCAAGTCCACAATCTACAGAACAAAATTATGTACTGTCATCAATCTATCTTATCTCCAACACGCACTCAGTCATCAATAAAAAATTCGCAGAAATCTTTAATATCTTACCAATGGTTGCTCCACACTGCACTTTGGGACCCTTGCAGTTTTTCTTAAACGTAAACAAACTTTGACCTGCATCAATCTCTGTCTGTATTTTCCTCGAAAGGACATCCGCTTGTCCCTGCACCTTCGAGTCAGTCTTTTGAAATGACACCGATGAAATGGCAGCACTAACAGCCTCCCTCTCCATTTGCAGCATGTCAGTCCTCTCGTCCAAACCACCTTCCTCATCCAAAACGTTCTCGTGTGCCTTCCTAATTTCATCGATCATCACTGGAAGTGCAGGGTCCAAATCCAAGGAGCCTCCAACTGCTTCATAAAGCAGTGCATACAGCCATCGCTGATAATACCCCAAAAAGAGGATGATAAACACAATGGCAAAGCTCTTATTCCGTCTCGAGCCCATTATTTCAACTCGTAGCTCTATTAATATATCTTCTCTAAATTGAGATTATTTTATCCCATCCTTCAGCATTCAAGAGTCCCTTTAGTCCTCCACAAAAAACCCGGAAATCACACCGAAGCGACTTTCCGAACGAAGGAAGTATAATTATTATTGTGACTTTCTCCCACTTTCATTGCAGCTAAATTTTGCACCTTCTCCACCTTCCCTTTTCAGATCCAGAGACGCAAATTAAAGCGCTTTCATCTTTACTAATGTGGCTGTCTTATACAAATTAATGCAAATTAATGCACATTTAACATTCCTTTGCTCACAAAATGTTAAATGCACCAACACGAGCCACACACTCATACTATACTGTCCATTGACTTACTTCATTCGGCTTTCAGCTCAAGCTCAAGCATAGCAGTAATAGTAGCCTTCCCTTGCTACGTTGCTTTACTGACAATGCAGTCATATGTGAAATGTGTGGGAATGCATCGAGGCATAGAGTGAATTCTGTTTACAAATACAGAATTGAGTTCAACAGGAAGACTGACGACGTTCTTTCTCTTTCAATAAAAGAAAACAAGATGGGTTTATTTTAAATTTTTAAATGCACAATTTCAGTTTAATTCCAGTTTTTTATTATTTTGTTTTAAATTAAGCTAATGGTTTATCTAATTAATTACATAATGTCTAAGTGTTTACTTTAAATTGATAGGTGATATGCCTAGTTCAGGCAAAACATTTTGGTAGTTGCTTGTTAGCTTGTTGCATGCTCATATTGTTCTTCCTCGCAAAGTTGGTGTTTGTTATTGTCAACTATTGGTGTAATACCAGCTAGTAATTTTGTATTCAAAGTAATTTTGGTATTATTTTAAGTAAATTGTTGAAATAGTGAGAGTTTCTAAAATGAGTATGATTGAGCGGTGGGTGAGCGATAAGCTCCATGATATACTGGGGATGAGCCACAGCGCGATGGCGGAGTATTTTGTGGCGCTTGCGAAGAAAAGTACTTCGGCAGAGGGATTAATTGAGAAAATTCGGGATTTCGATGTAGAAGTGGATGCGAATGTTGCTGCCTTTGCAAGGGAGCTGTTTGATAAGGTAAAGACTAACGATGTAGAATGATTTATTAGCTGTTGGCCTTTGAAACAGGTGACATGCAGTAGTAGGCTTATCGGAGAAAAGTGGAATATAAGCGCAGAAAGATAAAAGTTTTTAATTTGTTTTACTTTTAGGTTCCTCATGCAGCACCAAAAGTAAGCCAATCTAGAATTGCGGAGCAAAATGCACTAGCGATGCAGAAGAAGAACCAGTCATACCAATTACTAATGTCGGATGATGACGATGACCCTCCGCCTGCTAAGGTTGTTAGTAAAGTGGCAGGTTCTAGCAACAAGGAAGAGAAGCGGCAGAAGCATTTAAGGTTAATATTGATCATTATCGACATTATCACTAAAATACGATAGTTATGCTAGAATACGTTCAAACGGTAAACGTAAAATCAAAATGCAAAAGTTAGGCTAAAATACACAGGTGGTACATACCTATTCACATTCTGCATGTCCCTGCAATTGTAAAGGATTATATTATGATTTCTGCTAATGTGCTAATAATACCAATAATGTTTATTTATGCATACTAGGAAGCGAGCTGTAAAGGAAGAAAGCGAATCAGACGAGGACCAAACAGTTATAAAATCCAGACGCAGAGATGGTACCAGTTCCAAGAAATTGAAATCTGAACAACATTCCGACGAAGAGGACGAACTGGATAAAATGGAAAGAGAGCGTTTAGAAGATTTAAAAAGCAGAGACGAATTTGCCCAGCGTCTGAAAGAAAAGGATAAGGACAAGACAAGAAACATTGTAACAAAATCAGGTATCCACCCAGTGTAGTAATTTTATCTTCTGCTAGTTTTATTATGCACATTATTATTTAGAAAGAAATATGTAATTGTTATATTTATAAATGGGTAATCCAAAAATATTAATTCTTTATTTCATAAAGAAAAAAAGGCGTTCGAAGAAGCAGCCAAGCGATTGGAATTAGAGGCAACAGAAAAGGAAAAAATGCTTCCAAACTTGCGACTAAAGTCAAGAAGAGTTTATCTGGCAAAACGAAAAGAGGATCAGTTGGCTCTGTTGGAGGCTGATATCAGAGATGATGAAAAGTTGTTCCACGAAGATGAACTTACTGAGCGTGAAAAGAAAACTCGTGCACACATGAAAAATATTCTTCAGATTGCTAGAGATCATGATCGAGCCAGAGAAATAGAAGATGTTCAGAGATACCGCATGCCACAAGAAAGAAGAGGAAAGCACGACTTCGTTTATGAAGAAGTGGATGAGAAGGAAAGATTCCAAAACTCAGAACAAAGGAAATGGGAGGAAGAGCAAATGTCTTTCGCCACACTAAAGTTTGGAGCAAAAGATGCTAGGAAGAAGAAAAAGGAAAAAGAATATGAAATAATTTTGGATGATGAGATTGAGTTTGTTCAGGCATTGCGAATGCGGGGAACAAAACATAAAAAGGTAGGCGCTTTATTTTTATTCTCAATATTCTTATCAGTTTAATTAGTTGTAAGAACTGAGCAGTTTGTTTTTTCTGAGAAGAATGAAAAATTCTTAATTAACCATATATATCGACTTCGATTTTGTGTATAGGAACCAGAAATGACCGAGCAGCAAAAAAAGCGCATGACTATTGAAGAATGCCAGAAAAGCTTGCCAGTGTACCCTTTCAAAAGGAAGTTTATCGAAGCAGTAAATGAATATCAAATCCTGATTATAGAAGGTGAAACGGGAAGTGGAAAGACAACACAGCTACCTCAATATTTAAAAGAAGCTGGGTACTGCGAGGGAGGAAAGAAGATAGGCTGCACTCAACCTAGGCGAGTAGCCGCAATGAGTGTAGCAGCTCGTGTCGCTGAAGAATTAGGAGTCAAGTTAGGCAATGAAGTTGGTTACTCCATCCGGTTTGAGGACTGTACGTCCGAAAGAACGATCATCAAATATATGACTGATGGTATGCTTCTCAGAGAGTTCCTTGGGGAACCTGATCTGAGCTCATATAGCGTTATGATCATTGACGAAGCCCACGAGCGCACACTTCACACCGACGTTCTGTTTGGACTTATCAAGGATATTGCGCGCTTCAGACCTGATCTCAAGTTATTAATATCTTCGGCTACCCTTGACGCTGAAAAATTTTCAGGATTTTTTGATGAAGCTCCTATTTTCCGCATTCCAGGTATTGATATGGCATTTCATATAAATTATCGTATACCGGAGTACGCTTTTTACTACTATTATTGACGGGAAATGGAAATAGTTCACTATTATCTAACCATATTTATTTTTACTTTATAGGAAGAAGGTTTCCAGTGGATATTTATTACACTAAGGCACCAGAGGCAGACTATATCGATGCATGCGTTGTAACAATTCTACAAATTCACGTTACTCAGCCATTAGGAGATGTTCTTGTATTTTTGACCGGACAAGAAGAAATAGAAGCCTGTAACGTAAGTATTACTTTTTAAACTAATCAAATGTCAATTGAAATTAAAATTAACTATCCAAGAGCAAACTTCGCTCAGCAAAATGTTTACACACTAATGAACTTTTTTGCATTTAAAGGAACTTTTAACGGATCGTGTTCGCAGACTCGGAAGCAAGATTAAGGAATTGGTGATATTGCCAATTTATGCAAATTTACCTTCAGAATTACAAGCAAAGATTTTTGAACCTACTCCAGCAGGAGCAAGGAAGGTACGGAATTTACTTTTACGTTACTCTATAACTATTGTTTTTGAACGTTTGAAATATGCTAAAGCGTTCTTTTCTACTAGTGTACGCTTTATTTTATTCTTACGTGATTTTAGTAAAATCATTTTACAATACAGCTACCAGCTACTAAAATGCGAATTGTTAATGTAATGACAATAATGACATTTTCGTTTTGTAGATCTATGAAAAGAGCCAGAGATGTGAGGGAACAATTGGAAGGACTTATGCAGCGAGTAGAAATCGAGATTGTGTCAAATCCGTTAGAAACGGTTAACATTAGGAAGGTAGGCAAAGAGATTTAGTTAAGTTATATTTACAATCCTCTTTCTAGTAGGAATATTAAGTTTATTGTCAAATAATTGTAACATTGTTCTTTTTGTATTGCGTGTTCGTGTAAAACAGGCAGTTACCTCGGGATATTTTTATCACACTGCGAAGTTAGGAGAGAACGGACAATACCGTACCGTGAAGCACCAACAGCAAGTGATGATTCATCCTAACTCGGCACTTTTTGAAGAGGTTCCAAGGTGGGTAATTTATCACGAGTTAGTATTTACAACGAAGGAATTCATGCGGCAGACAATTGAAATTGAAAGTGGCTGGCTGCTAGAAGTAGCTCCTCATTACTACAAAGCAAAGGACTTGGAGGATTCACGGTCTAAGAAGATGCCAAAAGCAATTGGAAAGTCCAAGGACGAGTTAGTTCGAGTCCATTAGTATATGTGCATTGTACCATGTGGTATATTTATTTAAGAGCTTTAAAAACTCTTTGGAATTGGCTCTGTTTGTCAGAGAGAATATACAAACATTCTGGTTTAGCAAATGTTGGACTGTGACTGCTAACAAAAGAGTGATTAATTGTGGTGTTTGAGATAAATTTATATCAATCTAAAGCATGTTATTTTCAAATATTGTAATATATTTGATAAAATATATTTAATAATTATTCACTTCTCAGTTTTCTATTTCTGATGTAGTATAGAAGTTATATGGAATCTTTGAGAGGATATAATCTATAGTAAGCATTTGTTTGCCTGATACGAACAAAAAAATAAAAGTACCTACAATTGTGCTTCTAGGTATTTTATGTTACGACTGTTAGGAGTGATATTCAGTGTTTGAGACATTATTTATTTACGCGTGATACACATAAAAAGTCTTGAATTTGAATACATTTTCAAAGTTAAATTATACACTTTGCAATCGTTTTACGCTAAAATATAGACATCGTTTTTCTTATCTACGCAACTAAAATCTTTCTTAGTTTTATCACAGGTGCACACTCCTTCTTTGCATGGAACTCCCTCAAAGCATTCGTTATCAGCAGTGCACTTTTGACCAGCTATCCGCCTGCAAACACGCTTTTCGTCAGCATCTATAGTGTGTCCCATAACGGTTCCGTCCTGTAGGTCGTCGCAGTTGCATGCTCCTGTGCGGCAAGATGTCCCAGGAGCACAGACCTTTTCAACGTCCTTTTCCACCACTGTCCACGCCCCATTAGGCCCGACTGGAGCTGCTCCAAGACTGCAATGTCCAATTACGTCCACGTTAACAATCCGCTTCTTTAGCCCAGCATCAGTCTTTTCCGTAGTGGTAGTACCGGCGGCAGTTGTCGTGCTGTTGGCACTAGCCACAGGATCACTTGGAAAAGTCCATGCGGCAATAACAAGTAGTGGAAATTAAAAGTGCCAGAAATGTCTTTCTGATGGAATTCATGGCTAAAGTTTCTTCGATCCTTTCTTAAAGAAAGTTTCTTTAATCAGCCTTTGAGTTGTATCTTTTTGGCGTTTCAGCTGCTTGCTTTCAGCAAAGTACAGATTGGAGTTGCCCAAAGCTTTCGTTTATATACTAACTACTTAACAATTATTGCTACTCCATGCAGCGAACTTCTAATAGCCGGTCCCATTATCTGTAAATGTTAAAAGTGCGTCAGGAGCAGTCATTAAGGGGAAGAAGAATCTTTACTTTTATATTTTACTACATTACTAAAGAAAAGGTCGTAATTGTAATAATGAATAATGCATGACAACTTGACAATATAGCAATCGTGCTCTTCCAGGATTTCAACCTGTTAGTTACATTAAAAAGCTGTTTTATTGCTGAAGAAGCAAAGTATGCTTCTTTTGCACAATACTTCAAGAGGGTAATCAGCGTTCTTGGTAAGTAATTTGGTGCGCAGCATAAACTAAATACTATAAACAATAAACCAGAGATGCCAGTTTTGCTACCTGCCGGTATGATGTGACGTAATAGTCAAGTTTAATAATAAAATCCCCCACATGCAAAATTTCCAATCAGCTTTTCAAAATAAAGCCAGCGATCGTGTCAAAATTCGCAAGTAGTAAAAGTAGAAAATTCAATCAAATTCTCATAAAAAGTTGCGTAAATATTTGCCATTTGCTGTTCAGTTCTGAAGAACTTCGTCTTAAGAATAAGAGAAAATGCAAACGGTTTTAGATTTCGCAAGAGCAAGCTAGAAGCTAGAAAAATGAAATACTCGTGGAAATTTATGGTAGTTTGTGTACAGAGAAAACGCATACGCCATGCTAATCAATTGATACCATCCTCATCCTCTAATCGGCGATGGGTTCTACGAAAAGTTTTCGTTAACGCTTGTAATGATGTGATGATTTTATTCACAAAATATAGTAAACATCTATCTGGCAACTGAGATGAAGCGCTAATTGGCGTGACCTTTTCCTTCAGCTCATTGAAGTCTTGATAGCATCATAAATTATTTAACGCTATGCCTGCGCCTATGCGAACTACGCTGTGATATGACTCATTCCAGCTTGTATGGTTTTCGCTCTCACAAAATGCATTCAAGTACCTTAAGATTGCAAGGTTTCATGCACGCGAGCAAGGATGACAATGAGTTTTATCTTTTTACGATCTGGAAAACCTAATGGAAATGAAAAAAAATTAATTGAATGCAAAATGCCAGCTTGACACTATGCACGGATAGCGGTGACAATTTTAAGAAAGTTGTAGTGCCATGCTTATTGTGGGTACCGATGGCGGTTTCATTGCCTCTATTGTATATGCCAAAACCAGATTTTCTAATAACAATTCAAAACTAGTATGTTTATGCAAGTCTCAAGCCATATATCATGCAATTTTGCAAAATTCGATGTGGCAGGTCGCTCATATATTATACTATCATGTCCCTCAAAAAATGCACGGCAGAACACTGTACTATCATTATCAAGCATCAAATGGTTGGTGTTGGCATGTGCTATACGATAAGTTAAATTGAAAAACTGCATTTCTATGCAAATTGCTCTCAAAAGTTTATAGTTATCTTCTCAAGTCAAGAAAAATTAAATTAAAAGAAAATGAAATAAAATTCGGATAAGTCAAGCAATCATGTTAAGAGTATTTATTAATCTTAGAAATAATGACAGTCAGGGAATACATAATTACTAAAAATATCAAAAATATTGCTACCTGTCAACCCGAGAAACTGCTTGATTTAATGATAAACTAATATATCGTTCTTTCTATCCGCGCACAACGCATCGTTCTTCCTTCTGTCACAGGTACAAACTCCATTCTTGCAGAATGCATTTGAAAAACAATCTCTGTGCGCAGAACACCTCTGACCAGCTACCCTTCTGCAGATACGGTTTCCATTGAAGTCCAGCGTATGACCCATCACAGTTCCATCTCTCAAGTCATCGCAGTTACAGGCTCCTCTACGACACGATGACCCTTTAATGCAAGTCCTCACTTCTCCTAATTTTGCTGTCAAGGTTCCATCGGGACCTATTTGAGTAATCACTTCGACGTCAGCTCCCTTAGGTGTGCATAGATCACCTATCCCAACGATAGTTTTGCTGCGCTTAGTTCGCAATAATAGTTGGTTTCCTGGATATGAATATCCTAAATCTACGAGTGAGGCGATGATAGCCAGTGTTACTAACAACTTTTGGCAAGGATTCATTCTTAAGATGATATGAATGGGTTTTTTCAAGATCAAAACTTATATGACCCATCACAGTTCCATCTCTCAAGTCATCGCAGTTACAGGCTCCTCTACGACACGATGACCCTTTAATGCAAGTCCTCACTTCTCCTAATTTTGCTATCAAGGTTCCATCGGGACCTATTTGAGTAATCACTTCGACGTCAGCTCCTTCAGGTGTGCATAGGTCGCCTATCCCAACGATAGTTTTGCTGCGCTTAGTTCGCAATAGTTGGTTTCCTGGATATGAATATCCGAAATCTACGAGTGAGGCGATGATAGCCAGTGTTACTAACAACTTTTGGCAAGGATTCATTCTTAAGATGATATGAATGGGTTTTTTCAAGATCAAAACTTTATTTCAGACGAAATCTTAACTGGTTTATTACAACTGAGCACCCAGAAGACCTACAGCCTTCCTTTATATACTTATCAATTTACCCTCTTTCCTACCCATCCCATAGTCCAATACCCATTTCCAAATGTATTGGCAGTAACAAAACAACGAAGAGCAATTACGAATTGCGTCATAGGAATTTTTACTTGTTATTCTCTGCAGCTGACTTGCTTAATTCTGAATAGAAATTATAAAAAAAGATGTGCAGACCAAGTCCTTGCATTTTTAGATATAGGTATAGCAAGTTTCCTTTCATGGATAAAAGACCTTAAATGTCATATTTAATTTTAATGTGGCTCATTAAACGTCTTTCTGTCCACGTCATTTTTTTGTAAAAATTAGTTTAAAAGTAGTCACTTTCCACTTTAGAGCCAATTTGCAAGAGGTAGTCTAGGTCCTGAAGGTCTGAAGCTACATTCAAAAGATGCAGATGCTGCTTCGGTTTTTGATTGAAGAGATCGACAATTCTAGGAATTAATTAATAAAAGGAAAGTAAGCGAAAACGAAATATTACAGGGGGTGTACAGGTTTCTCACCAATGACGTAAGAAATCAAGTTTTAAAATAATTGAAATGAATTGGCAGATTGGCATTACATAGAAAATACTCTCAAGGAAAGCAAAATACCTATGCATATGCCCCAGTTGCTTCGCAGTCAGTCTACTTGCTGCCAATGGTAAACAGGCTTTGGCATTGAATGAAAAAAAAGTTTTTTATACAAGGTATGGTGTAGAAAGTCACTTGGGTTGCAATAACACTTATTAAGTACACCAAAGATGAGTTCATGTCTAAAAGTAGAAAATTCTCCCTCATTTAATTCGACGCTTTTTAATAATCAAATTAGGCTTTTTGTCATACAATATAATTAGCACTATCAATGGATTAATTTTATTTAATCAATCAAAAACAAATATAATTTGAACATAAATTATTTAATTATCTGTATTAGCCGAATTCTGTTTTTTATCGCCACAGAGTGCGCCATTCTTCACTTGGTTACTCACTGCACACTTGAGGGCATAGCGTGTCTTATCAGATCACGCAGTACTATTGCAGACTCCAGAAACGCAAGATGACCCAGGAGGGCAAACTCTCTGCTCGCCTAGTTTCTTTGTCACAGTTCCATCCGGTGCTACATTTACGATTTCTGCAACCTTGGCTCCATCAGGCGTGCAAGGATCGCCAACGCCAACAATAAGCAAGCTTCTCTTTAACCTCAAGATTGTATCAGAATTGTCACTTTGGTAGGACAGTGCGATAACGACGATTGATGCTAAAGTCAGTGACAATAACAGCTTTTGATAAGAATTCATTCTTAAGATGGGCGATAGGATTCTCAAACTCAAAAGTATATTTTTTAGCAAAGCGTCAGTCTCGCTGCTGCGTAATTTTCAAACTGTAGGCCTGGAGTTTGCGTTTTTCTCTTATATGCCAACCTCTCTACCTGCAATCAACTAGTTTCCAACTTCCAACCCTCTACCAGCATAGTAAAACTCATTATCACTACGGATTACAGATGTCCTCTAATTATGTATGCGTGGAAATGCATACAAAGTTATAAGTTCCTAATTTTCTTTACATTTTGCATGTTGCATTACCAGTTCTCTGATCTATCACAATTTA
>JAHZND010000342.1:0-15166 GCA_027744115.1 Acrocyrtus sp. NNG-2020
TTGAAGTTAAATGGTGTGGTCGGGGTGATGACGCATCACTGGTCGATAAGCCATTTGGCGTTTGTTGTTCCCGATTAAGAAAAAGAAAGTCTTTTTTTTATTCTTATTCTTTTACGGAGAAAAAACTTTAATCCAGATCTGGAAAGGGAATCAAAAAGTTTTAAGTTGTATTTGTGAATGTATACAATTTTTGCAGTTAAAAAGTTTATTTTTGCAAGTTGCTGTGTCGGTGAAATAAATTTTTTGGGGTTTGGTTTTTATTAGCTGCGACCGCATCTTCTTTATATCTGCTTACGTCTCACTTTCATTGTTAAAGTGGAAAAGTTTTTTTTGTGTTATTCTCACGTAATGCAATTTTACTCCTGTTCTGTCACATTTACTCGTACAATATACCGGCACAAATTAGCGCCATTAAGAGCGCCATGCTGCAATTACAAGGAGCAGAAAGTAAAAATAAATTGTAGAAATTGAAATAAAAGTGAATTTTTGTAAGGGAAAAGGAAGGAGAGAAATAAATAAATAAAAGCAAATTCCGAAACGTAACGATTTCTCTATTTCCCCAAATTTGGGTAAGTAGATCTTTTTTGTTCACTTTTTTTTATACGCACAGCTTCTTTTGTTATGGTCATCTTTTTCAATGAGCAACATATAAAAAATAACGTATTAGCACTACCACCAGCAGGTAGCTGCCAACAGGTATGAAATTATCTTCCTATTATGATAATAATGTTTTATGTGTGGTTGTGGGTGTTTCAAAATGCTCATAATTACGTGGAAGCCAGAGAAAAAACGCAGAGGAGAGCATTACATTTAGTCTGCCTGCCTAAACGTATTGTTTCATGTCCATAATTTTTATGGGCGAGTGACAACCTAATAATAAGATGCACCCAAAGAAAAATAATTTATGGCCAACGGTGCAAAAATACTGTACAAGTAATCTACACCTGCCGGTCATGGTGTGATCCCGTCTAAGTAAAATTAGGCGGCTGGTGGTGTGGTGTGTGCTTTATTTTTATTATTATTATTCTTCGTCCAATTTGCTTTTCCTAACAAAAGGCTAATCTAAAGGAAAAAAAATATGTTTTATCTCTTAATGAGCATCTTCCTCATAAATTGGATACGAATTTTTTTTTGCACTATATGTAAGAACTGCAGTTTATTCGCCAAATTTACACTAGTTAGTGTGTACATCCGCATTATTAGAGATTTTCGCTTTTGCGATGGGATAAACTGATTTAGTCGCGAAATAGGAGTGCGGTTTGGTTTGGCGGAATCGATTTTTTAGAGTAGATTTTCTTCTTATTTGATTGCCAGCAGATAATATTATTAGCTGATTAAATTTCTTAAATATGATTTTTATCGATGCACAAGTAAATTATGTTTTCCTGCAGGTGTGAGGGATGTGGATGTGTGCATTTATCTATTTGGGAAGCCAACAAAGAAATTTGTAGTGGTTTCCTCTGAATTGTACTGTTGTGAAATAAGTAGAATATTTTTTTGCTTGATAAAAATATTTTTGTAAAAAATCTCTTTCTTTTTGCTACCTTTTCGTTATTTTGGCTAGTACTAGTAAATTGAGTTCCCAATTCCATCCACAAAGGATGATACCCATATGCTTCCTAAAAATGTTGATGGGAGTATACGAGGAAAACAGGAAAATATGGCCTTCTAGCAGTATCTGGGTGCAATCTTGCAATTTCTGCTTCTGTAAATTTGATATTGCATTGAATTGACCCTATCTTCTCCCTACTTCCTTTGATAATCATTTCAAATGCGTTCCGATAACTTCCTGTTCAGTGCTTACGATCAGCACAAAAAAAATGTCTCCATTTTCTTCCAATTGATAGGCTCCACGCTCACGTGTGTCCGCGTGTGTGTCCGCTTGACCAAGCATACAAAATATATTATTGTAAAATCGAACTTTGTAGAAAAGTAAAGGAAATAAAAAAGATAGTTCCACTTTCATCCAATAATCTTACTCTTGCCACCCCTTTTTGGAGCAGTGTTGGCAGAAGAGTGCTCTTACTGAATATAAATATGCAGAGTTGGGACATCCTCAGGAGAACTTTTTTTCTTTTTTTTCTCCTATATCCGTTCCCCTCATTTTTATGGAAAACTCTCCTCCACTAACCATTAGAAGTGAGCGGTGAATTGAGAGATGCTCCATGTTCCGCACACCGGTCTCTTTTCAAAGGAAATCTATATATCTCTTGGTGGATTGTTAGCATTTTTCTTAACGACTTCAACAGGACAACTAAGAACTGCTATTGGTCCATGCTAGCCGTACCCATAACAGATAAAAAGTTCGCAATGGCAAGGGACTTTCTTTCTTCCTCTTTTTTCCAGCTAGTACATACTCAGCTCATACTGGAGAACCTGAACCTGGCTCATTGTGAGACAGCAAAACGAACACATAAACTGGATATGTATTTTTTTGGGCGCAGATGGATTAGATTATTGCCTTTCCTCACTTTTTTTTACTTACACTGATATCTCCTTCATATATATGCTATGTAGTAGTTTTGTCCTTTTTTTTCTTCCACGGGAATTGAACTTGGCTGAATGACTCTTATGAGATGACCAGCTGTTGTAAGCAACTTTTTTTTGGTGTGATTACCATGTGCAAAAAACGTGAGATGATCCTTTTTTCCTTTGTATATATGGCGGGTAGTCCTCTGGGAGGAAAACGGGAAGAGGACGAGTTATTTTTTTTAGCTCTGTGTGCTCTCCTAGTCCTCTTCCTGTAAATCCCTTTAGCTTCCCGTCAACTGTCAACATCAACAAATTTTTTTGTAGTGGAACATCCATTTTTCTCAGCTCCTTTTCATTAGGGAGAAAATTCCTCTGAAAGTTTCAAAAGGACAGTAATCACTTTGGCGCGAAAGGCTGATGATAAGGAGCCGAAAAGGTGAAAAGAGAGCTTTTCCTCCAGCCTCCAGCTAATTTACAGAGGTGGAGAGAGCCATTGAGTAAAATGTTCCCTAATCAAGGAGGAAAAAAGCGCTAGCAGCAGTCAGCAAATTGTCACATCCTGTTCCGAGAAAAGTCCCTTTTCGGGAGAAATCCTCTAGGGTCAGCCCGCCACCTTCGAGTATCTACATAACCTTTTACTGTTATTGGACACAGTCTGGCTGTAGCATAATAAAGAAGACAGTTTTCATCTTGTTAACAAGCACTTTTCAAAAAAAAACTTTCTTTTCAGAGCCTGCTACGTTACCTTACGCCTAGCTTATTTTTCCAAACTTTGCTCAAGCTGTAAAGAAAGAAATTGGGGAAAAATCATCCAGGCAAATATATATGAGCTACTTCATTTATTACCTCAGAAGAAAAAGAGACAAGCGTGCTGGGATAAACGCTATGAAAGTGCAGAAAAGCTGTAAAAATGAGTTAGAAAAGGCGGATTTCCTTGATTGAACTGTTTTTCTGATGTGTTTTTTCACTATCCCTTGTTTTCTTCCCATTTTGGAAAGAAAAAGCCGTTGAGCTGCAAAAAGTGAGAAAAGGAATTCAAGAAATTTCCCTTTTCTCTGGGCACGTCTACACTGCCGGCCTCGTTCTTCATCTTGAAGTAAACAGCTTTTTATGGCTGAGGCTCATCATCACCGTTATGGCTCCATTGTTTGTAGCTCATCCTCACTTTTTAAATTGACATCGGTTTACAATTTTCTGTGATCAAACAGCAGCTTTTATGGCTCATTCAAACGAGTAAATCTCCGGCGTCGTTCAAAACAAATTAATATGCTAGCTACAGTTACTAGTAAATAGATTTTACTTACTGCCTTTGCTTGAATGTCCTGAGCCTTCAGCCTTGTTACCATTTTATAAAAGCTGAAAATCAAAAGTATCCCGATTGCGTGCTCTATTGCTACATTTTTCAGAATTTTTTTCCCGTTCACAAGTCAAAAAATGAAAATTGGCTTGGCCGTTTTTTTTCATTCAAGAAAAAAAAATGCAGTGTCCTCTCACACCACCTTACTCACGTAATTGGCAAAAGGTCCGTAAATGAGCCGGCTGAGTGAAGCCAAACAAAGTCAAAGTGCATTTTTTAGAAGGACCACTTTCTATTTTCCGCTTTTAAAAAATCACTTCTTATTTTTTCAAAAGTGTAAATTGGTTTCATAACAGATAGCATGCATACCATCGAATTTTTTTTTACATTTTGCAAACTGCATTCGCGTCTTTCGTCACAAAAATAGTATATGTTTTGCAAATCTAGTGAACCGAATGCAATTCAAAGATAAAAGGAAAAAAAAATTACAGCGCCATACAATGTTCTCGTTATCACTGTCTATGCTCTTGGGTGTGGTGCGGTGGAATAGTTAATTTGGATTAGTTCTGTAAAGCACACCTTTACGTATACATATGTGCACTGCAGTCATCCACCTTTTTATTATCGTTTTGTCGCATCAACTCCTTGAAAGTTATTTTCATGTGGTGGTGGTCTTGAACTAAAAAAAAGTGCAAGCAGTGCACTCCACACTCAACTTAGTCCACTCTGATGAACTTTTTTTTATCAGAGAGTGAGCAATAGCGTGAACTGATGTAACTGTGATGCCTTCAATTTATTTTTTTATGGCTGTAAATAGAAGTTAGCTAACGTTTTTGTTCCTCCTATTACTCCATACTCCATACATTGACTGGTATTGACTTTGATCTTTTTATTTGTGCCTCCATTCCAAAGAAAATAATAATAATAATAGCACTGGCAGTGGCTAGCCACTACCTAAACTAAAAAAAGTTTCTTTTTTTTCTGCTCACATTCATTTCGACATTGACAAGTGGTATGTACTCGTAGAAGAATCAGAGTAAGAGTCGCAACTAAATCGTGGGTGATCCAATTCCTCTGAGTTTGATTAATTTTTGACCCATATTTTCTGTCAAAAATGGGATGTAATGAAGGTACAGGGCACAGCCTAGCTAAAAATTTTCAGACAATGGTCCCTGGGTATCCTGCCTAAAGGAACAAAATATAGGGAGATGTCCTTTGCTGATATCGTATTCTAGTATAAAGTTGGTTCTATACTTGTACAATGGGAGAGCAAACAAGACTGAAAACGCGGTAATTTATATTTTTTGGTGAGAGTCTGAATGGGATGACCTATCTAGCTGTCAGTGCCATTATTGTCACAATAAATAATTTTTTTTAGTCCTGTTTATCTTCGTTGATTATCGTTTGTAGTACAAATATCACTGTTGGTCATCTCTAATAATCCTAATTTCGCATCTAGAGTCCGTTAAAGGATTGACCTCAATACGAACGCCCATAATTCATTTAAGCTGTCGACGGGTATTATAGATTACTACCGATAACTGTCAGGACGTTAGTATAGACCCACATCCCTTTTTATTCCCTTTTCTGGTGTAAGTTTACGCACTTAAAAAAAGAGAAAGATAGAACAAGGTCCTATCCCTCCTAGCGGGGGGAGTACCAGCAGAGAGCGATACCGAAAGTGTATATCTGGCCTGGCGCTCTGATTTTTGGCAAAAGGCGGCTAAAAACCTGTGTGGAAATATGACAAAAGTAGAAAATGGAAAGGGAAGAAGACGAAGAGAGAGCACAGACCACGCTTTTTTTGTAGGTGGCTTTGGCTTTGGCGATAAAAATATATAAAAAACTCCATTTTTGCAGATTGCCCGATATGCTCTCTAAATAATTTAGGTAAATAGCTCATTTTGCTCGTTTTTTCCTCTACCTTGTAAGAGAATGGAGGGGCAATAAAAACATAATTCTTTTGCATGGAGCTCTCAGCTCAAACTCTCTCTCCCTCTCTTGCAAAAAAATACTACGAAATTGGTTATGTTACAGTTTTTTTTATATTCTGCAAGAAAAAAAGGGAAAATAAGAGCAAGGTAACGAGTAAGCACATTGCGATTGCGATTCTAGCTGTAACTGTAAACTACAGTCACATAAGATATATTTTGGGAGGGAAACTTGGAGGAAAGGAGTATGGAAACGCGGTTTATTATGTATTGTGCGAGTGAATGAATAGCAGCTCTAATTTATTTATTCATGGTGGCGCTGGTGAAAACTAAAGGAGCACGTAAGGATATTAATGCCAATGCAATTCAATGTGAAAAGAGCGAGTGACTTGCTTTTTGCTGTGTTTTTCCACTGTTGCGTGCACGGAAATATATCGGGGTGCCCACATGAGGCAAGAAAAAATATGCCAATGCAATTCAATGTGAAAAGAGCGAGTGACTTGCTTTTTGCTGTGTTTTTCCACTGTTGCGTGCACGGAAATATATCGGGGTGCCCGCATGAGGCAAGAATTTTTTTTTATCCCGTGTGCCTCCATCAGTCCCTGGTGTTTATAGTTTTTTTTTGTTTTTTGTTTTGTGGAGGGAGAGAAAAGCGCATTTTCAAACGAAATATATACCATTCCCAACGATAAATGGATTTGGAGAGTACGACTGACGAATATTCTCTTTTTTTATCATTAGGCCAGTGCCATTTGGAAACATCAAAAAGTGAAACGGACTCGTCTACACTTTATACCCTGCCTGGTTTATATTTTACGGAGGATTGCCGGTGGAGAAAGGAAAAAGCTTTAAAAAATATATAAAGCGAGGAGGGAAAAACAGGAAAACAACAAAAAGTAACTGGGCAACGCAAAACGCAACGGTGGAGGTACTGACCGGAGTAGTGGAAGATATATAGACTGAAGAAGGGGAAAGCGGAGCACAACTCTACCTCGGGAGGGAAAACAAAGGAGGGCAGTGTGCGTATATCTATCCCAGGGGTTTGGTCAGGTATGTACATGATTGAGATGAAATGAAGGGAAAAATCAATTCTGCTAAAATCTAATCAGGCAAACAGTGCACGGAATTACGTATTACGTGTACACGGAACTTTCTCGTTTTGGGCTAATATATATGAGAAATTAGATGAATAAGTTAGATGTGAATGAGAATGGAGGGAGAAAAATATGTTGGAAATTGGAGGGAAAGTGGAAAAAATAACGTTACACAATCTTTTCCTCTCTACGATCTTTCTATTCAGTCTCATAATGTAATTGGATGAGATGCCCTTTCTGTATTGCGATTCCGGGATGACTGGTTGACTGACTAAAGAGATATGAAAGGGATTTCTTCCCATTTCTTGCAATTGAGTCTACCCCTAATTCCCGGAAATGGAAGGAGCACACACAATTTTTTTTATCTTTTCATCTTTTTCCTCCATAAAGTTTGGAAGGCACGTTTGCTCCTCTTCTCTGGAGCGTGCTAGGATCTCTTCTTCTGGAGAAAGAGCAGCTTCGCTACTTTATTTTTATTTTTCGCAGCTCATAATTTTAAATCATTTTTTAAGAGCTTCTCAAATGTGTAGTGTAAGCGGAGAACATTCATCTGAAGAAATAATGAGGAGCTCGTATTTTCTCAGACTTACGGCTAATTTTCACATTTTCGGATCATATGCCACAAAAAAGGATAATAAGTGTTAGTCACGCATTTAAAAAAAAGGCAAGAAGTTTTTTTTTCTCCTCGAAAAAAATAATATGCTTGAGTGTGAGAATGAGTAAAAACTGTAAAAGTGGGAAGCTGAAGTGCGAGCCTGGTGTAAGTACAGCTAATTCTCAGTTTACACTTCCTGTTTCTGAAGAAGAATGGCCGTTTAATAAGGTGGCTGCTACCCAAAAGAAAGAAGAAGCTCCGTTGAAGAAGGGAGGTCCCATAACCAGCCCACCTCCAAAAAGAGTCTTACCGGGTTCCGGTGACTCCACTTGCACTCCCTCCATTTTTGGACACAAAATTTATGCTCCCGTGTTGCGTAGAAAATATTAAGAAAGTGAAAAGTCCGTAAAGCACGTTGCATACAAGTATAAAAAGGTCGGAAGTAAGCCTCTTGGGAAGAGTAAAAGTAGTTTTCAGCCTTTTTTCCCGCTTCCCTATGCGTATCAACTTTTTAACCGGAGTCTTTTTTTAAAAAAAAAACATTTCTTTAAATTATTTCTTACGTGGTCCCTCATTCCTTTTTATTTTGCTTTCTCCTCTTTCCCTTTTATTTGTTTTTAAGAGGTTGGCAACTTCCGCACAGTGAGAGTGCAGACGGAAGGGAAAGGAGGGAAGAATTTTTTTTTCTTGTGCTGGGAATGAGATGCTACCAAAAATTTTCGTAATAGCATCACCATCCACCAGCACACTACCCTTTTTTGAAGGGTAACAAAATTAATGAGACGATTAACCTCAGTCTGGCAAACCCGCCTTTTTCCATTCCCTCACGACTTTTAGATGTGAGGGCAGCTAAAAAAAGCAGTAACAAAGAAACAATTTACAAGTTGATCAAATTAAACGGAAGCCGTCTGGCTGGAAGCTCATCTCGGTTGAATGGCTATTCTAGATGCATATTTTTTTTAGGGGAGGAAGGTTTTTTTTAAGGCGAAGTCGGTTCAATTTCCGTGTGGCAGATTATAAAAAGGGAGCTTAGACTTTGAGCGAGAAAATGTATTTTTTTCCACTGGCTTCTTCATTCTTGTTAGGTCGCTTCTGCTGTCGTTTATCGGGATGGATGTAAACTGGTTCCATCATCAAGACGTATTGCGCCCAAGTCAAGGAAAGTGGAAGCGCACACCAGTGAAATTTTTTTCACCGTTTATATTAATGCACTCATTTCTCTTTTCTCCATTTGGGAACTCCGGAGGAGCTCCTATTTGCGTGCTAGTGTGCACTTAGGCAGCCCACACAAATTTTCCCGGTGCCACATTCTATATCGTAGCGAGAGCCTCGGCATCGACTGACTTTATATATTTTTTTTTTCGCTAAGCGGGTCGAAATAAATGAAACGGGAAATTTTCAGCGATAGAGAGCCATAATGTTGGGAATTTAACAAAAAGACTGGCATGGCGCTGGCATGCCATGCTTTCTGGCTCTGTTATACTGTTGCTAATTTAGACAATTGTTTATTCTTCTGTCCAAAATTTTTATTTACATTTTCGGGCCACGGTATTTCGTCCGACTCGGAAAAGGAAAAATAAAGCTAAAACGAAAAGGAAAAAAAGCTGGAATTATATTTTGTGTTATTAAAGAAGGCCAGCCAGTCCGACTATTTTGCTTAAGCCGCTGTTAATTTTTGATTACAAAAAGAGGCAACTGAAAGGAGTATTTGCGAGTTGATAGACAAGTTGATTTTCTTGTCTAGATTTTTGTCAGATTTTTTATTATATTTATATCACTCCGCTTTCGAGTTTCAGCTAGCGAGCAGTGGGGAAAAATCGTACTCGGTGAAAATAGGACATTCCTCAGCTTACAAATCCGTAATCAACGCAAACCATACACCTTTTCGTACAAACATCACCCTGATATGTCGTAAATATTTAACTGACGTCGAAAGTCGAAGTCTTGGGAATTGCTTAAAACAAAAATGCGCATTTACTTTCACAGTTTTCACGTGCAATGGAAATGTATATTTTTTTGCTGGTGCAGCTCCCAAAAAAATGTTTTGTGCCCACCGCTACCGCAAATGAATAATCCAGCAAAACCGCACCAAAATTTTAATGTCTCATTCTCCAACGAAAATGAAATGGGAGTGTAGTCAACTTTGCGTGGTGATGATTCTGGGCGATATGAATTTATACGAGAGGAATCCAGTATCAACTAATGGACGAAAATGTGGAAAATATTATTATTATAATTATTTTATAGTCGCCACATCCGCTGTATTTTTCAGGCTGTCTCAAAAAACATTTACCAGAATATTTTGTCATAGTTTTGCGGCGGCAGTTATAAGTTTATAAGTTATGGGATAAAAAGTGCGTTGTCACAAATGGAAGGTCTTCCGATTTTTGCAAACAATAAAACTTGAAGTGGCAATGGAAAATATGATCGGCTCAAGTGCTAGTACCAAAATGACTAGTACGTGGTGAGCAGTGACTGCCCTGGATTTTTTTCTAATAGATGGGCTCGTTGGGCTCTCCACCGAAGGTAACATAGCCACAGTGCCATCATTAAAATGGGATTCCAACCCACAAAGTCTATGGGTAGCTTTTGCCTTTCTATTTGCGAAAATATTATAGTGGAAGGGCATATCTTCCGTAATTGTATGACAATTTACTTTTCGGCAGGTCGAAAGCACTTCGACTGTCACGATTTTTTCACATTTTCACTTTTTGGTGGATTGCGCGGCTGGAAAATAAAAGCCTTTTTTTGAGTGGCTCAGTCAGAACCAGCAATATTTCATTTTTTAGCCAAGCGAATTTTCAAAGTAGAGTAAATAGAAGTTTATTTTTGCGCAAATAGTGGAGGCTCTCTATGCTCACATTGCTCTTTACGTCGGTGGCGGTGGCGGATTCTCCCAGCTAGTCCTCACGCAAAAAAAAAATGTTCTATTTGACCTTGATTATATTTTTGCGAGGGTATATAGGGAACTATGTAAATAAAGCGTGTTCACGAATGGGAACTTGGCATAATTAGTATTGGGACATTGGAAGTAAATGGGAATGCATATATGTGTCCTGGCAGTATTGGCGTGGAAGACGCCACACCGCTGGTACGTGTAGGGAACAGGAAAAAATCGATGACAAAAAAAGTTGATTGTTGTTTGATGGAAGGAGTTCTTTTGTGGTGAGTTTCCGGCTAGCACTTCCCATCCCACTCCTGTTTACTTACTGCTTACTTTACTCTCGCAATAATTTTGGATGATACAGGAGGACAGGGCAACCTTTCCTAATTACGAGGCGGTTTGGGCATTTTGTGTTTTCCGTGGAATTTCACATTGAGATATTGAGCATGAGTCCACAATCCGCAGCGTCATCGTCACGATCTCTCAACCGGAATGGGATGAGAATTGCAGATTGCGGATCGCATTACTCCTGCGAAAAAAATTTGGCAGGCTGCGGGAGCACCTTCACGGCGTGACGTATAATTCGCTGAGACAGATAGCAAAACTCTGGGTACGTCAAGTGTATAATTGCTCCTCTGCTTAATCGTGAAATTTCGATGAGTTAATAGCTGGCAAAGGGTGGCGTGGTGGTGTGTTGATAGCTGCGAATGGTTGACAACGAGGAGGCACGAAAACTAACAAAAATATAAGTTCTGCGCTGCCTTTTTTTCACCACAAAAGCTGCTGACAAATTTTTCTTTGTCTTAGGATGACAATAATACAAACGCCTCTCCTGCTAAATAGGATAATATAATGGAGTAATAAAAAAGTGACTTGTCAAATTATACCTACTCGCAAAAAAATTCTACTTTGTAAAATATCTTCATACGACGAGATGCGAGAGGAAATCGTGACGTATTCAGTTTCACGAGCTGATGCGTACGCCCACGTGGCATTATAGCACGTACCTATAAAATACAACTTTATCAGCTTAAATCAAACATTTTTATTACAATGTTTAATTATTTATTTAAATTTTTGCATGGATAGCTTAAAAAAGATACTATCAGTGTAAAAAATAGTGCTGGGAAAAAAATATTACACTTTATCCTGAAAAGGTACTTTTGGCGCCTGCTACTTTTGCGAGTTGTCATCAAAAGGCAAAAAATTATTGTACTAGGCTCTGGGTATGGAATATGGAATAAATACAAATATTTCTTTCTTAGCATTGTCTCTAATCTGCAGGGCTATCGGTAGGGAACTTCTAATTAATTAATTTTCGTTTGAGCATGAATACACTTTCTGCGCTGTCAGTTTTATGGCGCTATAAAAAGCTGCTTTGTGCTTCTGAAAAGGAGTATTACCGCATTGCACGTATTTTTTTAAAAAAGATTTTTGCAAATGAGGTAGAACACCCTCTGCTTTATAGCAATCGCCTATTTAACAATGCCTAAGTCATAACTGAAGAATTGAAAGAATGTGAAAAAAATGTTGAATTAAGGGCACAAAGGAAACTACGAGTGCTGATAATGAAAAATCAATAACCCTTTTAATTCTCTTTTTTTGTCGACGATCAAAAATATATAGGCTGACAATAAATTTTTATTTTGGTTGGACCACCAAACAAAAATGTTACTCTGTTTATGACTTACTTAACAATAAATACATCGCCAACAGTGTGATTTGAAATGAACTGTGAAATAAATCAATACTAAAAAAAGAGGAAAGGGTGTTTTGTGGAAGTAGAAGTACCTTCACAAAAAAGCGAAATGAACATATTTGGGACGCAGAGAGGGCCCCACAAAAATTATCATTGCATTTTGCATTGTTCCTACACGAAATTTGTTTATTAATGGCACTCGCACTCTCAGTCTTAGCATTTTTAACCCAGATAGCAGAAAAAAATATAATAATTTTTTTACGCGCACTTTTGCAGTTTGGAGGCTGCGAAATTATAAGCTCGCTCATTCAACCTAGTCTCGCGTAAAACATATTTCTACCTTCCTCTACATAAAAAAATTGGATATATTTTTACACACCCACAAAGAATCTAGATTGGAGTTTGCAGAGTGAGTGCCGTTCTGAATGAAATCTGTCTTTTTTCACTAGTCACAAAGTAGCTTTAAGTAGTGGTGCGGACAGCGATTGAGAGTAAACTTTAATGACAGGCTACATCATGAACATGCATCAGTCACAAAGTAGCTTTAAGTAGTGGTGCGGACAGCGATTGAGAGTAAACTTTAATGACAGGCTACATCATGAACATGCATAGTTATAGACAGCGACTACGACTACACCGCGCAAAATTACTTAGGCTTGTCCATTCAAGCTGTAATCCATGAATGAACAAGGTTTAATAGATTTTTGTAGTTATGTAAAAAGAAAAAAATAAGTAGAATTTTTTTCTGTTTATTATACGAGTCGTAATAGCAAATCGCTGGTTTGGAGTACACGAGGAATAAATTCCAACGTGCAACTAGTAGTGACTAGTGACGGTTCACTCACAAAAGTCACTTTGTGGGAAATGCTCTACATCTCTACATCAAAAATCTGCACGTACAATTGTTGTCTAAACATTCGTTTGGCCTTGCAGAGTTGGTCTAGTTTCGCCGGTGCTTGCACTTTGCATCTCAGCAAAAAAAGAAGAAAAAAATATAGCTCAATTTTGTATCAGAATTGACTTGAAGTGCATCGCATCGTGCTTTTTGCTTCGTACTCGTTAGAAAAGTTTACAGTCTCCTGTGTTTTGTGGCGAGGATGTGGAATGTGGATTTTTATTGCAGGCTAAAATTACTGATATGATGCCGCTGTGGCTTGGGCGTCTGAAAAGGAATATTTTTTCTGAAGGGATACAATGGACTGCGAGGCCGTGCGATTCAAATAAAGTCATTTAATTGCTGGCAGCTATTAAGGGAAAATTGGCCCCGTGTACATGCCGTAAAGCTGTAAAAACTGGCAGACTTTGGATTAATTAATCTATTGATGATGATTTGATTTATTGCTTTCATTGNGCAGCTATTAAGGGAAAATTGGCCCCGTGTACATGCCGTAAAGCTGTAAAAACTGGCAGACTTTGGATTAATTAATCTATTGATGATGATTTGATTTATTGCTTTCATTGTGTACATTTATGCTTGCTAACTGGCGTGGCGTTGTGGTGTGATTATGCAAATTAACGATTTTGCACCGTTTATAATATGGCGAGGCTACAATCACTTTTGATCGTGCCAAAGTCAGTAACAATTTTTCAGCGTTTTTAAAACACCTCAGCACCATCAAGTTTCTCTTTCTCACTTGATCATTCTATGCTTGCTTAAAATTCTTAAACTGTGCTATATTTAAATATGACACGATGCACACAATACAAGCAATTAATTACTGCTGGTAATTATGATGGCAATAATGCAGCAGATTTCTCACACTGGTAGCTTCAAAATTGTCTCAGACATCAAAATGCGCTGCGCTAAAAGGAAACGTGGCGCTAGTCATCATCATCCCCTATGCAGCATGGGGTAGGTTGTAGCTCTAATAAAATATTTAAACTTGTAAGCAAATGAAATACCTAAAATCGCAGCCCCAAAGAATTTTTTTAGAACTAATTTCAAAATGAGTTTTAGCTTTTTGATTTATCATTCCTGCAAAAATTTAGTTTTTGCACATAGTCACGATTAAAACTGTTCAGTTTAAATTGAAGGCATATGGTTGACTGGGAACGTTACAAGTTATTCACATTCAATTTTTTTTTGCAAAAGTGAAACGTTTGCGATGACGCGATTGTGATTGTAGTAGTGAGGAATATGGCAATGTCTCCTGAAAAATATGACGAATTCCCTTGTAAATGTGATTAATCTCTAATTCATTTTGTATTCCGCATTGGCACTGTCCTCGCAAAAAAACAACATTAGCCTCCACAGAGAGGAAGATTACAGGCATTATAGCAATCGCATAGTCCACGGAACATAAGCAAAATATGAAATAGGAAACATATGTTCATATAAAGTCCACATTAAATCATTATGATTGGAATGAGACAGCGATTCTTTCTGACTGATAGTGTCATCGTCAAGATTATCGCAAAACTTTTCGAACGTATTTTTTCCTGCCGTGCTATATACAAAATAGCATGAAAAAAATATCCTTGCAGTTTATCACCAGCAGACAATTGGTTAATTGAAAAAAAAATAAAAGAAGATTCGGAATTCTTTTCTGGTGAGTAATCTTTCAGGTGATATGACAAAATAAGGTAGAAGCTCTAACTGAAACTATCAAATTACAAGGTTGGACAAAGTTATGCCAGTCCAAAAAATAAGTGAAGATGAGTGAGTTGTGCTGGACATGTGTAATTATTTCCTAATTCCATGTTATTGTTTTCCCTTACTAAAATTTTTTCACTTGATTGCCTTTCCATTCAAGTAATTAAGTACTCTGGCGCAGCGTGCGAGCTAAGGACTACACAATCAGCTTTGCATTTTACGCAGGTCTCCAATACTCAAAAATGAGAATTGATTTTTTTGCAAATTGAACAAGAAAATGCTAAAAGGGAAAAATTGCAGACGAACGAATTTTCATTAGATCTTGTCCAGAATTTGCAGTTCAGGTTTTCTCTAAAAATGGAATCTCTGTGGTGGATTCACATTTACGGATCTTTTCCGAGTAATTAGCAGTGTAAAAATAGATTTTATGGAGGAAAATTACAGAAATAGAATTGAAACCGGTTGAGCCAACTAGCCAACGTCTAGGAAAAAATACAGCCGATGCTAACCTATAAACCGTTTTCAATGTCAGGCAGCACTGTGTGCCTTTATGAGCGTCTCCTAATAAAAAAAACTGCTCGGCAGATGATTTCTATTACAT
>JAHZND010000343.1:0-18117 GCA_027744115.1 Acrocyrtus sp. NNG-2020
ACATCGAAATTTACAATTCTTTTATTTCCCCTTCTTGCACACTTTGGTCCCTCCCATTCTACAATCAAACGATCTAAACTTCAACAGTGTAGTTATGAAAATATGTTATAAGTAAGTGGGTAGAAGATAATATATAAAGGTAATATTACTGATGTTGCATAATGAGTAAAGATATAAATATAGGGTTACAGTAAAAAAAGGTTATTCCAGAATAATATCGATATAAATTACGTAATCCTAAGTGTCGCTCTCATTTGTTCCCAAACATTTTTCATTGATTTGTTGCTGCAGAAAATGTGAATACATTTTGTGCTTAAATCAGGGAAAGATGTCGGTATTTTCTTCGTGACTAATTTCAAACCAAGTTCGAACTGCCATAAATTTTAATGAGCATTGTCCCCAATAGGTCTTCGGGTTGAAACGAGGAAGAAGAATTGTATGAGTTCTGGTAACGCGTTTAAGTACTAAAATCAAGATAATCAAAAAATGCATCACCTTCTTTAGCGCTGCTGATTTTATGCATGAATATTAACACATTGTAGAGGTAGCTGAATTCTGCATACAACCACCCGAGAGTCAAGCAAACTTCTTCACTTATGTGATCGAATTTTTGTTTGCAGGTGACAGACAGACCTAGCACACGATTTTATACCACTTGTCCACTTTGGTGAAATTACACTTGGATTTGCGACTGAGCCAAACTATGTTTGCATAGTTTAGTACAGACAATATCAAGGAGTTCACTAAGACGGCTTTTTGCTCAGAACGAAAAACATATTTCAAGGGGTAAAGTGATGAAAATGTACTGTAACACTTCCGGGTAATCTGCTTAGTATGCTCATTCCAGCTCAAGTTCTCGTCAATGTGAACGCCCAGCATTTTAATAGAGCTGACTCGCTTGATTACGTTCTGGCCAAGATTGATTTTTTCAATAGGTAACTTTTCGAGCCATCGCTTTTTCCCGGTAAATAAAACTCCACATTTGGACGCATTTAGAGCAACCTGATTTAGATTAAGCCGCAATTGAATCTAGGTCTTCTTCAAGTTTTTTAATAATTGTAGGTAACACACTGGGTTTCCCAATAATATAGACTGTAGTACCGTCGGCAAACATAATAATCCTGCAGTGTTTGAGAACGAGAGGTAGATCATTATTTAGTATGGAGAAAAACAAACTAGTAACACAACAGCCCTGAATCACTCCAATGTTAGTTGTTTTAACGCTAGATCTCACTAACAGACCGTCGTCATTGGAACACTCCACAAATTGTTTTCTGTTTTGAAGAAGTGATGAAATCACGGGCTCATCAATGCCATACCAGCCAAGCTTGTGGATAAGAATTTCACGGTCTACTTTATCCAAAGCTTTCTGAAAATCTAGTGAAACAGTGACGCAAATGTTGTGCTGATCCAATTCGGTGTAAAGGAAGTCAGTCAATGTGACGAGTGCGTGAGATGTAGACAGTCCTTTTCGGAATCCATATTGCTCCTTGCAGAAAAATCCTTGTTTGCAAATATAACCATTTAATTGCCAGTAGACACATTTATCGAAGAGTTTGGTAAGTAGTGGCTGGATTCCGATAGGGCGGGTGTCATTTGGTGAAGATGGAGATCTATTTTTTGGCATTGGAACAATCCTAGGGATTTTTAGGCAGGAAAAATACCGTTTTGGATACAAATATTGAAACTATTAGTAATGCTTTCTACAACTGCGGGAGAAGTCAGAATGAAGTTTTTGTGGTATTGGTGCTATCCCAACTAGATCCTCAGATTTTCCACAGGGGTTCTTAAATGTTAACCAAGCATTAAGGACAGTTATTGCAGATATTTCTTTGAAATAGAATTGGCTGCTGCCTGTATGAAGAATCCATTAGCACCGATTTCCTAACCGAGCACATCCAGACAAACGAAGTATGGAACATGGCCAAACTCGACCAGTAGATGCTAAATCTGAATTTGGTTTACTGAAAGAATGAACTTTGACCTCCGCCTATTTAAATAAATACAATTTTACATACCTGACTTTTGGTTTTGGTTTAGGTGCAATCCAGAAAAGGGGCAGTTTGGTTAAGGGGCAATTAGGAAAAGGGGGAATCCGGCCAGGAGCAATCTGGTATGGGTGCAGTCCGGACAAGGGGCAATATTATCCAAAGGGGCCTGCGCTACAAGCAGCGAAATAGCACTATTAAATTTCTTATCTACATAGTGACAGTGCTGTTTAAACGATATTGTGGTATGCACATAGACACCAAAGACATTTTAAAGTAGTAAATAGTTTTAAATGTCTTTGGTATCGCTTATTGTGTGCTTTATTATGCTCTAACATACTTTAGTAGATAGCATAAGAAAACAAGAATGAAAGGACACAGGGGGCAGTTCATCACATGTAAAACTTCGCTAACGAGGGACGTCTTTTTGATGCCCAGGGCATTCAGACAAATAAAATATGGGACATAACCAAACTAGACCCGTACATTACGAATCCGAAGTCGGTTTACTGGGAAAATGAACTTTGATCTCCGCCCATTTAAATACATGCAAATTTGCATACCTGAATATTGTCAATTTTAGTATCGTATTTAACTAATTCACGGGCGTAGATTGAGAATCTGCAATTTCAAAATTTGTAGTAGCTTCTGAGATTTGGCTGGAGATAATTTGGTTTTTAGCTTCGAAATCCACGTAGCAATTTTAGTTAAATTCGATGCTTGAATAGGGCATGTACCTGGGTATCTCAGTAAATGGAGCGGATTCGTAATCTATGGGTTGAGTTTGGTTATGTTTCATTTGTTCGTAATTCATTTTGTTTTCAACTGCAGCATAGTATTTGCAAAACGATAGTGTGGAATCAATATAAACATCAAGGTATTTAAATCGTTCTACAATCTGTATTTCAGTATCATTCAAGATCATACTCCTTCTCAACAAATTGTTTGATGTCCGACCACTATCTTTATTAAACAGCATATTTTTTTGGCTGCCATAATTGTACATAATTATACATAATACACATCATAGTATTATAGTTGACACCCAGTAGGCTCCTTCGCCCGTACCATCAAGGAATCATAACATTCCTTGTTTTTTGGATACCACCTTGTAAGTTAGTTGCATTAGCAGAAAAAAAACAAATCGTCCGGGCATAAAACAAAGTAAATTCACCGCTTCCGAAGAATCATTAAAATGCAAAATTACGCCAACGGCGTGCTCTGTCACCTGGGTAAGAAACCAAATTGTATGTTTAAAGCCAAACCCCGCTAACTGCTCCCTTTCCGGGTCAAACCAAATTGTCCAGGTCAAATTATCAAATCATGTAAGGTAGAGTAATAATCATTAAAACACCTGACCAAAGTCCATCAACACTGCTGTATGTCTCCCATATCTTTTATCTGTTGAAGTATCCCAATTGCACTATCGCTTTGGTTCTGACGAAACCAGGATAAAAATTGCTTGT
The DNA here is from genome assembly GCA_027744115.1 of Acrocyrtus sp. NNG-2020. NCBI lineage: Eukaryota > Metazoa > Arthropoda > Collembola > Entomobryomorpha > Entomobryidae > Acrocyrtus > Acrocyrtus sp. NNG-2020. The sequence goes on from JAHZND010000343.1 coordinate 3,455, forward strand.
TGCCAAAAACAATTTAGTCTCAGTTTTAATAAATTTTCTTTAGGGCAAAGCGAATTAAATTCAGAGAACGGCGTTTAAAAATAAATAATTAGTATGTACCAGGGTATTCAGACAAATAAAATATGGGACATAACCAAACTAGACCCGTACATTACGAATCCGAAGTCGGTTTACTGGGAAAATGAACTTTGATCTCCGCCCATTTAAAATACATAATACATAATACATGTAAAAGAAAAGAAACCAACTGTGTAATTTGAAAATTGTAACGATTGGTACCAAAAGACTGAATAAAAATTGGCATCAAAATTAAAATACTTGGTTGTTTGTCTCAGTTTATTCACATACTTGGCTGCATCAGCATACAAATTATGGTTTGCAATTGCATTTTTTACATGTGCACATGCGGAATTTACTCGTGCATGAGTAGTTTTGGTTACATTTTTGGCTCATTTCACTACATTCCTTATGGCCGTGTGCATGGGGAGTTGAGCCATTGCGAGCACATAGAGAGTAATGGTAATGCATGGGGAAACACGGTAAAAACACTCGTGGGTATGTAAAATTGATAGAAATCAGTCCATTTTAGAGCCAAGCTGCGTACATTTGGCGTAAAAAGTGCGTTCGAGTAGCTCATTAGACGGTGACGTCATTGCTTTTGTCCCATTTCACTGCATCAAGCACCATCTGCAAAAGAAGATTCTGTAAATTTGAACGACCTTGACATTGTGTCAGTGCTCAAAAGTAAAAGTTGGTAGCAATTTTTCTAGAAAAATGTATAAAAATAACAAAAAGATTGAGGAAGGTGAGTGAGTTTTGCAAGTCATACGGAACCAGTGTCAGTTTAAGTCAGTCAGGTTTGTAGAAAGGGAATAAAAAAGGGAATGGGACAGAATCAATGAAAGAAAAAGGAAAGAAATCTGTGCAAGAAAAAGATTCACTCGCAAAAAGAGACTGAAATTCGACACCGCACATGTGTTTTAAAGGTCAGAATTTAAAAGCCATCATTGTTTTTGCTCCAAGAAAAAAAGAATAGGGGAGAATGCATTGTGAGATGAGAGTCAGTGGAACTCGTCTGAGTCAGCGCAGGCAAAAGAGCATGAGCAAGACCAGATGCATGAGTTTTTTAGGGTGATGTTGGAAGATGATGATGAAAAGGCGAGCGTATGAGATAAAAAAAGATAAAGTGGATAGGGCGAGTGCGGAAATAAAAAGCACATGAGGATAAAAAAAGGTTTCATATAGATTGTTAATAATTAACACCGTTGTTTTAATCCAAGTAGAGAGATTCCAGGCAAGAGTCGTCACTATGCATTTCAGGCAGCCATACCAGTGGAGCCCTACCAAACACTAGTGGGGTAGCCCTTCTCAACACTAACAGGGCCCGGAATAAAACTTTAACATTAGTTTAAATACAAGATGGAATATAGTTAGCACAGTGGTTTTAATCCACAGGACCAGGGACAAAGTCCCAACATTAGGTTAAATATAAGACGGACTTTAACTGCGGAAATGACCGGATAAAATCATATTACTCATGCAAATTTGCATACCTGAATATTGCCAATTTTAGTATCGTATTTAACTAATTCATGGGCGTAGATTGAGAATCTGCAATTTTAAAATTTGTAGTAGCTTCTGAGATTTGGTTGGAGCACGACATACTAAAGGAACCGCAGATTTTCCCCTACCTCACAACGTACAAAGTTGTGTGAGCACAATCGTGATATTATGCAGCGCACTCTCGTGTCGTTCTCTGTGAACTTTCAGCGTAGAATAATGGATTTCTTTATATTTGTATTTAAATGTATCTGTTTTTTAATACAAATACAAACAATTCCATTGTCTCGCGGCATTGGGTAACGCCGCCTGGTGGAATTTCTAGTCGTCCTCCTAGCACACGTTTTACTCTCAACTGGACCTGACGTTTCTTTAGTATGTCGGGGTTGGAGATAATTAGGTTTTCAGCTTCGAAATCCACGTAGCAAATTTAGTTAAATTCGATGCTTAAATAGGGCATATAACTGGGTAGCCAAACAGTTGAAAGGCTCCTTTGTGGACTGCGTTGAGTTTCCCAGTAAATGGACAGCGGATTCGTAATCTGCGGGTCGAGTTTGGTTATGTTCCATACTTCATTTGTCTGGATGCGCCGGGCACCAGAAAAACGTCCCTCGTAAGTTAATATACATGCTGTATAGAACACCCCAAAATTCACGCGTCAACTTGATTAATTTCATCAGTTAGTGTCAAAATTCACGGCATTTAATTCTTGCTTAATTTATAACAACTTCAAGGGTTTTTCATCGCACTCAGCAGTTCTCCAACATAAAGTAGCTTTTACTAATCGCAATGTAAAATCGTAAACAGAATATCACACTTTCGGGTTGCAACATCCGGGACAAATCACTCAGGCTTTGTAAAGAAACGAACTATTAGTTCAATTTAAAAATCGAAAATGACTCCTGCCACAGATTTTAAGCCGTCGCTAGAGAAGATTGGGTCATGCCAACATTATATTATATTTCGTTGGTTCCAAATAAATTATTACTTCGCCAGATATTGTTTCAAATCGATTAATTTTTATTTTCTGTAAATCAACTAATTACATTGTCACACTCTATCTTATGATTTAAAAAATGTTTCATATTCATCATACTATCACAAGCATACCAAATTTTACGCTGTATGTACTAAGAATATATAATCAACAAATGCTATTTTAGTTATTTGTGATCCATAACTCTGCATGTTACTTTATGAGTATTGTTCAGTACTGTATAAAGTGCTGTTCATTTGAAAGTATAAATTTATAATTTTACAAAAAACATTCAAAGGTGATGAAGGCAAAATATCAGCAAAACTATCAAGTTTAAGTCAAACATAATAATGTATTGGTTTGCTTCCTTTACGCTAACATAAGATTTGGCATGCCCTAGTTCGTCACTACATAAAATTAATTATGCTTAGCTCGACTATTCAAATGGTTTTGCTATTTGCACACCAACGGTTAGCAGTAGCAGCGACAAACTCGATCTATTAAAATTTCTATTTAGACTACATTGAACTTGAATCGAGATTTATAGAACATTGTTTTCAAATGAAATAATATATTTTTCGTAGATCACTTCAAGCAAACGTACATTCATACAATCTCCTTAGTCTTCTTCCGGCCCCATCTGCATCATTTTGGCTTTAGCAATTTTTGAGTAAATTACATCAATAGGTCTGGTTGTATCGTATAAGCTGGGTGCTCGAAAGATAATGCCAATCGTTCCAAGAATACATGAAGCAGTAAAAATCCACAAAAACAGTCGATCTAGCACCATTGCTACGTACTTCCAATCTTCTTCAATCTATATTAAAAAAATCACAGGAAGAGTTAAAGTAATAAATAGTTATCAATGTGGTTTAGATTCAATGTATTCTGTAATAGATCCGTTAAGCAAAAAGTTTGTTGGTCAAAGTAAGATTTATTTTGTCTACCAGTGGGCGCTATTAAAATTGCTCGTGATATGATACTTCAATTCTTGTTAATTTTTTTAAATTTTGCAAAAAAATATAAATTTCAATTCTAAACGTTTAGTAAACTCTAGACTTGAGGCATCCCACTAGGTGTAATCAACTAATTCGGGGTCGTAGATTACGAATATGAAGTCCACTGTCTGCTGAATGAAACTAAACCCTGAAGTAAAATTTAAGAATTTGGAATTAATAGCTGCATAGACATAAGACATAATATCTCTCTTACACAGTAGTGAGCCTTATGCATTACTACCGATTCATATGAGACTTGGCGTACAGAATGTTACTAGCCATGCTAAAAAAGTTATAAATTACGGAAAACTCAAATATCAGGAATTTCAATCTTTGTGTATACCTATTTATAGATTTTGATTTAATTATCATTCGCTGCATTTATACCATTCAAAATTCAAACTTATTAGCTTAAAAATAAGTCTCTCATGAACCGGTAACCGGAACTAATACATAAGACCCACTACTGTGTAAGTAGGATATGTGTATGCAGGCAGTAATCCTAAATTTTTGAATATTAATTCAGGATTTAGTTTTAGCAGATAGCGGACATCATATTGGTAATCTACGACACCGAATTAGTTGATTACACCTAGTGGGAGCCCTCAACTCAAGAGGCACTCAAAAATGTTCCCCGGTTAGTAGAAGAACTGTGACAAAACAAACTTTATATATAATGGACCTATTTTTGGTGTCCGGCACACCCAGCCAAACAAAGTATGGAACATGACCAAACTCGACCCGTAGATTACGAATCTGCAGTTGGTTTACTGGGAAAATGAACTTTGACCCCACCTATTTGCATACCTGAATATTGCTAATTTTTGGTATTATATTTGACTAATTTATGTGCGTAGATTGCGAATCTGCAATAGATACGAAAAAAATTACAGTAAACATACAATTTGGATTTCAGATTCGAAATCTTTGTAGCTGTTTTAATTACTTTAAAGTGCAGAAAATGAAAATGGAACAGCGTTGATTAGATTTTCCTGTTTCTGTGAGTAGGACTTAGCATTGTCTTTGCATTACGAAGCTACAATGTTTAATCTTCATGGATAATTACACTTTTCACTCTTATTAGCCTAATTTAGGGGGGCTCGTTTTTATTCACCATTTAAACCTCATGTATTGCACATATTCTTCCTTGTCAGTTACACAGCTAAAGCTGCATCTATAAGGATTTCAGAGTTAGTGGAGTTAATAGGAGAGAATACCTCTTATAGTCGTATTTTACTGAGTAAAAATAAATGTATACGAAGATATTCGTACAAATAAAATGCATTGATCAGTTATATATGCAACGTAAGAGCAAAGAAACTTACCGCTTCAAATCTATCTTTGTTCTTCATGTGTTGAGCAATAAATCGAATATTTGTAGCCGACTTCTCAATTTCCGAGGGAAACCTTCTCATGTCCCCAAAATTGTGTCGCAGTGCTTCGGACTCACTTAAAAAAATGGGCGAGGGCAGCGAAGGATAAAATGGAATTTCTATATCTTGAGGAGCAGAGTTAAGCCCGTGAATGTGACAAATCTGTAGATTGGTAGCGCCGCCCAAACTTCCACCTACAAAACTTGGGCCTTCATTGTTAAATCATGAAAGGAAAGATCAATATAAAACTATATATAATTTTAAAAACAAAACAATCAATGTAAAAACACAGTCCTGGAACTAAACATTTCCGGAAAACTTTTGTTGACATCCTAGCTAGAAAGTAGAGAAACCATTTTAGAGAAAACTAGCAACACGTGAAGGCGCTGAACCCTTCACCGCCAGCTACAAAAATACACATTTCAATTCACGCGTTTGAATGTGTTATAATATATGATTAGTGTAAGATTAGTTGCAATTAACGACCGTCATTGCATATAACCGTCGGAAAGTTTTTTTGAGAAAAGTAATGTGATAATGAAGATATGTGAATTCGATTTCGATTAGTATGTGAATGGTAAACTATTTGTGATACTCCACTTGGAAAGGTAGGAACTATGCAAAATCGGTGGCAGCCACTTCATTTTTCGACTCTCTTTTTTCTACCCGTATGCATACATTGAAAGGTAAGAAATAAGAGCGAAGAGCACGCGGACGGAATAGCATTGCCCTACCTTGCAATGTGCATGTGACCGTATACATTAAAGAATGAAAAGAAAAAATACAGAGAGGAAAGAAGACAGAACATTGTCGTATTTTGCAATGGATCGCCAGCTATATTTTTAAGGGTTTTAGATTAATTCTGCGAAAGAGCTGTGATTTCTTTTTTAATTAGTTATTCACTATAAATGTTAAAACTAATACTACCCTTTCATATTTCCTAGCTCCAATAATGAAATATTAAATATTAAATGAAAACAGCCCTCTGGAAAGGAACACAGCTGAAATAAATGCAAAAATAGATTTTTGGAAAAGATAAAATGGCAAGCATAAACAGTTTTGGAAACGTACACGGTTAGAATGGAAAATATAAATGTACTGTTTGAAATGAATAAATCGGGTAAACCGGCTGTTGAGACCGGCTGCAAAGAAATGCACATACCAAGAAAGAACTTGTCACTGGTTTGTAAATAGAGGAGCAAGAGAGCTAGAGAATAAGGGAGCAAGAAAATTGGACTGGAGGGGCGCGGTTTTGCGGAAAAGAGCATGAGAAGAGTCGCAAGGATAAAGAACAAAATTTTGCAGCTTATTGAAAATTGATGAAAACAAACGCCGAATTGCATCAAACTCATGGGAACTCGTAGTATTGGGGTTATTTTACGTAAATGGGGTTATGTTACGTAAATTGAACGCGCAGGGGTTACAATCAACTACAAAGTACCGATTGCTATAATAAGGGGTTAGAGTATAAGGTCGTGCAGTTAAATCTAATATGTCGAAGCAACTTGACGTAAAAATACTAGATGTACTTAAATAAGTCTGTATTGCGTGAAAGTAAGTCAACGAATGAAACTTGAAAAGCAAACTACGTGATAGAAAACCGAATTAAAATTGAGTAATAAATGCGGCATTTAAAATTGAACAGACTTTAGCCACAGTACACATGTATCTCGGAGGAATGAACGAGCAAAGTGGACTCGAGTTTGCTTTTGCTTCGGAAGTGGTAAGTTTGTATACAGAACATTTGACAATGTACGATGTGTTTAATAGTTTACGAATTAAAAAATAAAACTCATCTTTTAAAATTCGTTGTTAAACATATCTAGGATAATTTTTATCGAATAAAAGAAATTATGGAGTAGTCTTACATTGCCCTTCTTTATTGGATTCGCGGTATCTTTCAAAATAAATTTTAATATGTAGGGGCAATATAAAAATTTGCTAAATCATAAAAGTTGGTATTATTTTGATGGAATCATACTCTTAGATTGTGAACGCGATTCAAAACTTCAAAACGCGATATCGTTGTTCTAACATTGAGTTCGATTTACTAATTTGTAAACTATTAAGCACACCGTACATTGTCAACTATTCTTTAATGGATTCGCAGTATATATTCGTTAATACTTTTACTTTAGTTTTAATTGTAATGCCATAATTGAACTTGTAATTATTTATTGAACTTTAAACCAGTCTTTCTCAAAACCCTGATTTTGCATTTGTTAACGTGTTTACACACATAGCGGGATTTTTGCAGACTCCGTCGCGTCAAGCTGCATCTGTCAACTTATTTAAACATGCCACAGTTGATACGTCGCCTTGCTTAAACACGCTTGATTTCATGTGTCGTTTTTCATATCTTCAAGTCTTTGATAAGCGTATTATCCCAGAAGTTAAACAGTAAATACCACACATACGTGAAATGGGCTATTAAATGTAGACGCAGCTCAAACTTTTTATAATGCCTACTTTTTATAAAAAAGCATAAGTGCTAATACGAGAGAACTTGCGTATTTTTAATGCAATTCCGTCACCAATGTTTTTAGAGACAGGTATAATAACGACGGCGCTCAGAGATGCGTCTCCGGTACTGAACGATACATAAATCCAGAACCAACCAAGTAGCAACGCATTAATACAAATCATAGAGAATTCTTATAGCAATAATATGTTATTGCAGTTGTTGCCATAGAAATTCAAGATTAGTTTTGTAACATACTTTTTAAACATTTTGTACTCAAAGTATAGTCAGTCCACGAAGAAAATTTTTAAAACCTGATGCAACAGAAAATTTGCCGTGAAAAAATTAACATTGAGACATGAAACTCTTAGCATTTGCGACCAGCAGTATTCATTAAATTGTAAAAGAAAGTTTCGATTTGGAAAAAGGATTGGAACGTCAGAAAGTGGTTCTCTAAAAAATATTTTTTTCTCTAAAAGTAAAGGCTTGATTTACAACTTTGAAACACAATTTTTGATACAAAGCTGTGCTACAACCAGGTAGAAGCAAAGAGGAAGCCTTGGAGCACAGTTTTGACTTCCCGTTTGGAAACATTCTTCATTTCTCTCGATAACCAAGAAAACCCTTTTTGATGTCCAAGAAATTAAAAATAGGCTTCTTCGTGAACTGACTGCAGTCGACTGTAGTTAGTAAATGCTATAGATTGCATAGATTTTACCGTGTAACCGTCGTACGTCCACGAGCCAAACTTCATCGTACAAGTCTGCTGATCGAAAGGGAAAAACTCAACGTCAATTTCGCACGAGCTCTTGTATATTGCAGGAGGTTTCCATCTTACAGTTCCCGTATAGTTAAGAATCGCTTTCGTCATAATGGTTACCTCGTAGTTGCCATCCGCACTTGAAATACAGGAAAGAACTCAATTAAATTCTTTCTTCTATTTGAATGGATTAATCCAAGACTTAGATTTAAACTAATCTAAGAAAATAGCTTACAGACCCACTGATATGCCAAACAGATACAAATAAATAGTTCACATTAGATCATCAGATATCCGAAGCAATTTTGGCGATTTCGGTGAGGAAAGTACCGGGTTACAAAATTTTTAACAAGATTTTGTTTCTCACATCAGCCGAAGCTTCTTTCGAAGTCACAGTTGCAAAGTTTTCTAAAAAATGTTGGGGCAAGGAGGTGTTTAGGGCGCCTTGAATTGTAATTTTTTAGTCCTCTACTTCATGCTAATACAAATAAGGTTTTTGATGCAGTCACTTGCCTATACTTCAGTAATTCCAAACATTGATAAATAGCGTTTCACAGTTCTTAATTAGCCTAATTCAGACGAATAAAGAAAGGTACAATTAGTTCGAAGTGAATTACCAAACCTTTTGAAGCATACAATTAATTCAAGTTTATCATGACTACTCTATTGCTTTTTATAGCACGAAGTGAGTCGCAAATTAGCAGACGACATTTTGCGGGGCGCATGAAAAAATATTTAATTGAACTTTGAACTGTTCTGAAAAATATATCCGGTTTCCATGTAACATTTACGTATAAATTGCCAAAAATCAACTTTGCCGTTTTACTATACAATGATAACAGCAGTAATACTAACAAGCAGTCCAACCATGGTGTTTGGTCCGAAATGACTTGAAAATTTTTAATAAAAGTTCAAAGCCAGTATGTCTGCGCGAGAACAGACCGTAGAACAAAGTGAGACTTGCGGTGACAAGCCTAGAAAAGGATTACATGACACCGCAAGATTGTGGAGTGAGTGAACAAGAAGTTAGTCGTGTTTTGTTAGTAGTTGAGTTCAAACATAAATTCAAGTCGTTGCGCAGAGCGAAAAATATGAAATAATTGGGTAGTGACAGTGATTTAGGCTTAATTAGGAGTGATTTAATTAGGAGTGATTTAATTACTAATGGTTTGATTAGGAGTGATGTAATTACTAATGGTTTGATTAGGAGTGATTTAATTACTAATGGTTTGAGTAGGAGTGATTTAATTAGGAGTGATTAAAAGTGAGATCTGGAGGAGGAAATAATTTGTAGTGAAATTTAATTAATTAACTTTAACAAATTGAACTCATTTAAATTTCTTCCCGTCGTAGCATCTGCGATTCTGTTTTCTCCAAGTAAAGTTGAATCAAAGCCAAATACCTAAGACCGTAAAAACAGAATTCATCCATTTTGAATATTCCCTACAGCTGGGAATTAAAATCACCCAGCTTGCGCTACACACGTACAATCAATTGCCATATAATTCTGGTGCTATGTACACGGATGCACACAATAGCCAAGTGGTTAGGGCAATATCCTCGACGATATGCGCTCTAAATACGACCCTCGGTGGGAGCACTATTTTTTGCTATCAATAGTAGCTCTCCTCTACGCCTCTACACCATTCTCTTTCGTTTTCTTTTTCAATTTAAGATTGAACGCACTATTTTCTTTAAAAATTCTTTTTTAAAAATATCTTGAATCTAAATAGAGTACTTTAGCCGCGATCAGATTTCTCCAAAAGAAGCAAATTTATTTTTAAAATGTCATAGTAGCTCACAATTTATACAGGAATTTGGAGTATTGAGACAGAGCTTTTACCAGCGGACAGGAAACCATAAAAACCTTTTGAGGAAAAGTTAATAAAATTCACGAGGTACAGTTACAATACGTTGTTCCCAAAATGCATATTCACTACTCCTTACACGCCAGGTTTTAGTTATGACGGAAAACCCAACACCAACAACCAACTTAAATGGACTTCCGTGGACGGCGTGGTCACACGGTCACACCGTCGCACTTCCCTGGACGGCGGCCAACTCTATAGTTTTGACGTTTCTGGAATGAAGAGGAGGATTTCGGGTCCTTTGTGCTTCTATCCAAAGGGGAAGCCGGAAGTGGATCCAGGAATGTCTTGAGAGAGGCATAAAGTTAAATGACGTTGACAATGAGGCGAGTGAAATATAAGTCCTCATCGGTGCTGATGTCTGCCCCCGCCTCATGCTGGACCGTGTAGCGTGGAGCTACCATCTGGACCTATAGAGCAGCAACCCAAGTTGGCGTGGATGCTCTCGGGGGAACTTCCTATCAAAAAGAAGATCAACAGCAATGCTGACAATCAGCATGTGCTCCCAATCTCAAAATGTAACAGACTTGTGGGAACTCGAAGCGATTGGGATTAGAGATGCGGCGGATACAAAAACCAGAAAAGAAATCGAGAAGGCGGTTACCGAGCAATTCTTGAAATCTGTTAGCAGGAATGGTGAACGCCGTTACGTCGTACATTTGCCTTGGCTGGAAGCGCATCCCACTCTACCCAACAATGCCATGGCGGTAAGGCGATTGGAGCCCCTCACCAAGAATTTAGCTAAAGATGGTAATCTCCTGGGATGAGGTGACAAATAGCGATGGGAGAAGCAGCAGCGTAAGAATCTCCCCCACCGAGCTGTCTATAAGAAAGGCAGTACCACTCCTCTACGACGCGTCTCCCGTAACTTGCTTCTCACAGGTTTCCGATTAGGCAAGGTGGGATCTGTCGCGGACATTAAGAAGGCGTTTCTGTAGATGGAAGAAGTCCCTCAGTACAGAGATAGCCTTCGATTTTTGTGGTAGATAGAGTGTAACGAAAGGAAGGAAATTCGTGAGTTCAGACACCGACGTTTTGTTTTTGGAGTCTCATAGAGTCTCTTCCTCCTCACGGCCGCACTCCATCATCTCAGCTTCCCAGCAACTGCAAGGAAGCTCATAAAGTCTTTTTACGGGGATAATTGTGCTTCGAGTTTTGAATCTCGTAAAGAAGCAGAGCAGTTTCAACAGCAGGCAGTGTCTCTACTGCATACACTGGGGGTGGGAGTTTGGACCAGGCAAGGAGAAGAGTGCCATACAAGTTCTTGGGTTGTTCTGGAATACATACAGCGACACGTTTCATATTTTTGGAAACAAGTTCGTGTCAAAGAAGGAGGAGCAACTAACGAAGAGGCGAATACCCTCTGTGGCCAAGGATTACTCCCTCCGTATACTGTAAAGTGGAAACTGCTGCTTTAAGATGTTTGCGGGGACAGTGAAAAGTTCAGGTGGGACGACGAGTTGAAAAGTTAAAAACCCGGAAAAGCCGCTCCTCTCTCTTCGTACCTGTGAAGACCTCAATCTAATTAAGCGGGTGGACAATGTGAACGTGAACCTGACTGATGTCAACCCTTATGATGAATTTCCTACTTCGTTCTCTGGTTTCGGGAAACTTGACATGCCTTATTCAATCAAGCTTAACCCCGATTCCCAACCTCATGCCGTGTCTGCTCCTCGTCGCATACCCATTCCTCTCCTACCTAAAGTGAAAGAAAATCTAGAGAAACTAATTTCTATGGGACTGACGCCTAACGCCTGATATCAGACTTTGTCTGATCGCCTCACTCGCCTGAGATCTGATCTCTCTGAATCGCTTTGTGGAACGTGAACTCCATCCTCTTCCTGTTGCTGAACATACTTTAGGACAACTGGCTGGTGCTAAGTACTTCTCAAAGTTAGATTCAAATTCTTGTTTCCATCAAATCCTCCTCTCTCCAGAAAGTCAAAGACTGACTACTTTCATAATTTCTTTTGGTCAGTACTGCTATCTTTGACTTCCCTTCGGAATCTTCTCCGCTCCTGAGCATTTCCAAAGAAGTATGCAGAATATTATTCGTGATTAGACTGGAGTACTCCTTCACATAGGCGACACTTCATATCCAGAAGTCAGGGCTCACCCTCAACAAAGATAAGTGCTTCTTTGGGACTACCTCAATAAAGTTTTTGGGCCATGTCATCGACCAGAATGGGATACAACCTGATCCGAACAAAACTATAGCATAAGCTATAGCAAAATACCCTCCTCCTTCTAATGTGGGCGAAGTCCGAAGCTTTGTGGGTCTCGTCAATCACCTGGACCGATTCATCCGTCATCTCTCCTGAATCTGAAGCCTCTCCTCAAACTGTTCCGGAAGGACATGGCCTTTACTTGGGGTCCTCCACAATTTCAAGCTTTTGAAAAGATAAAGAAGGTTCTCGTTTCCGATCCTGTACTCGCTCTCTATGAAGTGGACCGCGAAACTGTTATCTCTTCAGATGCCTCCTCCTATGGTCTCGGATATGTCGTCTTCCTCGTCGTCATGGAATACCTGAGGAAGTGATAAGTAATGGAATGCAGTTCTACCCTCCCTCCACTTCTCCTTTCCAAAGTTTTGCAAAGGAGTATGGCTTCATTCATTGCACCCCCTCGCCTCTATTTCCTCAAAGTAACGGTTTTGCTGAAAACGCCGTGAAAATAATGGAGCACCTCCACAAAAAGAATACTGACTGGTACAAGGTTCTCCTCGAATACTGCTGTACTCCTCTCGCTATTGGATATAGTCCTGGTGAACTCCTCATGGGACGCCGTCTTCGCTCTAAATTTCCTATGGAACCCTCTCAACTGATTCCCAATCTAGTGGATTCAACTGCCTTGGAAGAAGTTGTCTGGGTCAAGGATAGTCGCTTTTGGGGGAAAGTGGTACGGGAAGCGGAAACTCGTGCTTTTACCCTGAACTTACCCTCAATTCGGACATGGAACCGGAAGACGAATCTACCTCAGATCGAGCTCTTTCTACACTGTCCGCCCTCGCTCTACTCGCATCCGTTACCGTCATCGGAGACTCATTGAAGAGATGGAGTAACTAAAAAAGTGGGATGTGGAGTAATCGTCTCCTAGAAAGTTTCAAGTCACCCTTTCTGTATGTAGTTCTATTTGAACTCTGCATGCCTTCTGCCTGCAGAGTCATCCTCACTCATTCTTGATGTTCGTTCTAGTCAGTTGCTCTTAGACTTCATGACTGATAGCATGTTTCTAGCTTACCCTTGTAACATACTGATCTAGTAAATGATTATTAAAGTTAAAGTTAATTCTGGTGATAATCATCCTCCTCCTCCTCTGCCTATTTATTTACCTAGTTAAGAGCATTACTCTACACTTTACTGCGGAGAAATTGGAAAGAAGCGACCATCATCAAGGTGATCCAGACAGAAACGCTTAACTCTTTAGCCAGTTTACGACCACTCAAGTGCCAGGGATTTGAAGACGGTATAGTTCGCGTGTCAACCAAGTTAGTGGAAAGTGACACGCCATTCTATAGACCTGCAGTGTTACCTGGGGGCCATGCAGTAGTGAAGCGGGTGATAGCCGAGGAGAACAAGCTGTCGTCACATGCGTATGCAGGTGTCCAATATCTCCAGAGCATCCTGAAAGAGAAATATTGGATAACCAAATCCAGGAAATCGAGTCGCGCCGTTGCGCATCAGTGTACTGTCTGTCGAAGATACACAGCAGCAAGATGTGAGGTGGAGGAGCCTTCACTACCACGGACCAAGACGCGAATGGCGTTCCAGGTCACGGGCATGACATGGCAGGGCCAATGTTTGTGGACGAAATCCGAAAAATGTGGATCGCATTATTTACCGGTGCAGTGTACCGGGCGGTACACTTGGAGCTGGTGACCGAAATGTCGACACGAGCCTTTCTCAATGCGTTCAGTAAGTTTGTGTGCCGAAGGGGGGTTCCAAACCTGGTCTACTCCGACAACGGGAGGAACTTCGCAAGGGCGGCTAGGGTGTTCCAGCAAATTGAGTGGGGTAAAGGCCTGAGGGCCTGTTCACTCCAAAGGATCTAATGGAAGTTTGTGGTATCGTCAGCAGCATGGTGGGGCCAATGATTTGGTTGCTGAAGGGACTCCTTAAAAGGGCTATCGGGGTCCGCAAGATGAAATAGGAGCAACTGGAGGCGATTCTGTGTGAGACGGTGATGAATGAGAGACCGCTCACGTACGTGGCAGATGACCCTGAAGATTTGAAGCCACTAACACCTGCGAGGTTCAGTCGAGGCGTGTCAGTAGCCGCGTTGTCGGAGACCTGCCTCCTCACAAGCCTACGCAAGATGACCAAGCTTAGGGAAGGACTTCGGAATCGTTTTCGTCGGGACTACCTCAGTCAGTTGGCCCAGATAGCAAAGTCCAGGAGAAACACTAGAGTGAGTCCAAAAGGCGTTGTTTTGGAACAGGTGGACGCACTGTCAAGTCGGAGTAGTTCTGAATGTTGTAGGAACATAGTACCTACATTCAACTTTTTCTCATCTTTTTGGCTTCGTCATATCGTGTACATTATCTCGAAGCAGCAGTCTTTCTTTGTGTGCTGCTTAATTGAAGGAGATAATGCAAATAAGCGGACGATGGCCGAAGCCTCGTCCTTTTTATAAGTGAAGGAGGATGGTGGTGGGGAGGAAAATGGAGA
>JAHZND010000344.1:0-16823 GCA_027744115.1 Acrocyrtus sp. NNG-2020
TGTCTTTCTATTCTTGAGTCAGCAGATGCAGCAAACCGCCGGCTCTCATGAAACAACAACGGCCAATTTCTCTATACTTGAATTCTCAAAGTGCCCCACTTTTGGGACAAAATAGCGCAAATAAGAATTTCCAAAGTTTACGACAACACACAAACACGGATGTGCATTTGCTGTACTTCTTGTATGTAGTCGGGCATTGGTGCATTTGTACTTTTGACATAAACTACACCAGTTGCATATAAAGATAAATAGAATGTTAAACATATTTAATTTAAAACTACATTTAAATTGAAATTCAAAGTTAATAGAGCTTGCTTTTTGCTAGTGGCTAGTGAAAACTAATTTTGTGATAAATTTTAGCTGCAAAAAGTTTATTTGCGAATTGGTGTCGGTGGGTCTTTAGTCCGGTAAAAATGGATAGGAGTAGACACAGAGACAGAGAAAGGGACCGTGACCGTGATATTCGCCAAAAGTCGCCTTCCAGAAGTACCTCGAGGTCCGACAAAAAGAGCAAGTCGAAGAAATCGAAAGACCGGAAGAAACACAAAAAGGAGAAGAGTAGCCGGAGGAGTGATAGTCGTGGGAGTCCCACTGGTCGAGACCGTGGTCGTAAGAGCAGCAAAGATGGGAGAAGAGAGCGTGACCGGGATGGGGGCCGCAAGAAAGAGAGGAGATCGCCTTCCGCTTCCTCGGATTCATCGGATATATCAGTTTCTTCGAGTGATTCGGTCGCTCTTATGATGAAATTAGAGGAAGAGGATGCGCAACTACTGCAATATGCAAATAGTCCTGCCCCTGGTCCTTCATCGAATATAGCCTCAACTACAATAAAGTCAGAAGTTATGGAAGAGGACTCCCAGCAGTCCAATCCATCAGCCGGATCTGGATCTGCTTCAGAAATGGAAGAAGACGATGACACCAGGGAATATGTGGATGAAAGTATTCTGAAGTACGAGCAAGGACTATACAGTCCGAAGACGATAACTGTAGAGGAAATTGAACCTGGCATTTTCGTAATTGGAGAGGACGAGGACAATGCAAGACTGGATTTGGCTAGAGCGGTAGTGCTGAAGGCTGGACAGAAAGTTGAAAATGTATGGACAGCGGAAGAGAAGGCGCTGCAGCATGAAGCCAAGAAGGGCATGACAGATGATGAAGCTACCTTTTCCGTTGAGACTCCTGTGGAACAGGTCTATTTATGGAGTGACAAATACAGACCGAGAAAACCTAGATATTTTAATAGGGTTCACACAGGGTTCGAGTGGAATAAGTACAACCAGACGCATTATGATATGGATAATCCACCCCCAAAAATTGTACAGGGTTACAAATTCAACATATTCTACCCTGATTTAATTGATAAGAATACAACACCTCAGTACCACCTGGTAAGATATTTTCAAAATATTTTTTAAATTGTTTTAATCTGTAATTTTTTAACCAGATTTTTAAATATCTTTATACTAAATATTCTTTGATTTACAGACAACCTGCAAAGACAACCCCGACTTTTCAATTTTGCGATTCCACGCTGGCCCTCCATATGAAGACATTGCATTTAAAATAGTTAACCGCGAATGGGAGTATTCGTACAAGAGAGGTTTCAGATGTCAGTTTCAAAATAATATATTTCAGCTCTGGTTCCATTTCAAGAGATATCGGTATAGGAGATAAAGAGACTCACTCATGGAGTGTTTATTTTATTTTGTTAAATATAAGCAAAAATAGAATCTAATTTATTGCTGATTAAATATTATCAATATTGCGTTTACATTTTAGTTTATCTGACGGACGAGTTATAGATTATTATATTTGTTAAACTACAGAATTTACATGTATATACTAATGCGAATTAAAATAAAGATTCTTCTACAGATCTACTCTATGCAAGTAATAATGTAAGTATTACTCGGGTGATTGGAACGCTCCTTTTTGTGATTACGACAGCACACAACATGTATAAATTACATAGCTCCGTAGCTTTATATACTCGCTTCAGCTAATCTGTTTGTAAGTATGTAATTCATCAAAAATTACCTACATTTAAGTAATCTTATTGCAATCATGCCCATGACTGAATAAATTTACACAACATTTTGTTAAGTCTGTCCGGCTCATCCAACATAACCATGTGACTGGCACTATCAATTAGTTCGAGAAAGCTCTTCGGTATTGTGCGCTCCATCTCACATTCTTCAACTAACGTTACCACTTTGTCTCTCATGCCATAAACAAGAAGCGTAGGAACGGTAACTCTGCGGTAAAATGCGGAATCCCCATCTGCCCAAACTTGCCCCGACAAGACATTTCTGTGAATGGCTGGTGGGAGGACATGCTTCAGCTCGGGATTATCGAATCTTCCACGAATTCGGTTACTGAAAAAATAATACAATGAAATGTATTGAAAGGTTCTAAGTTCAAGTGTAGCTGGTAAAATTTATCACGTCTTCTCCACAGGTTGAGGTAGCATTTTAATTATACCTATGAAATAATTTGCACTTCCAGGCAAACCAGGAGTCTTGGCAGCACGTCCTCCTAACAAGAGGGGTTGGTCCACCCCCTGCAATTGTAATGAGGAGAGCAATATTTTTCAATCTGACCCTGGATAACATGGCGGCTAGACATGCCCTGAAAGCGATTTATTTGTGTCCATTAAATATAAAATCGAGGCCATCGTGAATTTAGTTTCATTGTTCATGTAACTTATCCGTACCCATATCCATGTCCAATCAGCACTACTTTCATATTCTCTTTGGTAAAATGATCAAAAATCAGTATCAGATCTTGAACAAGAGATTCAAAAAGATAATATTTTGGATTGAGGGGGGTGGAAGAAAGGCCATGGCCAAGCAAGTCAGGTGCCACAATTTCATAGCCTAGCTGCTGAAAAAATTCCATTTGCTTCAACCAAACATCACTGGAACCGGATATCGAGTGGATGAGGAAAAGCAGTGGCTTTTTATTCGCGGGGATAATTTGATTTTGATTCTCAGAAGAATTAACGGGCCCATTTGATGACGCTGCTTCTGGTGAGTTGCCCTTATCATTCCCCCCCTCTAGTTCCGATATAATGGCATCCTCTTCTTGTAACGACGGACTGGACTTTACACTGGCCGTACTTTGTTCACCTGTTGAGCTTCCCACACTATCATTCGACTTGGCTGGCGAATTTTCTTCAGTCTTATTTTCTGAAAGGTTTGTTTCCCCATCGTGATTATCCTCATTTTCATCCTCATCATCTTGAAAAGCTGGGTTAGAAACACCCTCGTTCATAGAAGCTGATCTCTCGCTAACGTGGTTCTCTACAGATACCTCAACTTCCGCTTTTGAGCTGTGCTTGGACATCGGAGAAGGATTTTTGTCTGCATCTTCACTTCCACTACTACTGCCGGCTCCCTTTGTCCATTGCTGCTTCGAAGAGTTTACTATGGCTATACTATTAAATTCCTCCTCGTCATTTGGATTAGTAGTTGGCTGCTGGGTTATGGCCGAGTCATTATTGCCGTTTCCATACACCCACGACTCACAATTGTAAGCCCATGCACGACGTTTAGCGGCAGCTGCAGCACGAGCCATTTCCATTTTAGCTGTTAATTCGCTGTTCTCCTCCGGGCTCAGTTCGTTATTGTTGCTCTCATTCTGCTTTTGTCGTTGATCTGTGTTTTTACTGAATATACTTCGGAACCGGGGCTTCCTCGCCCATTTTGAAAACCAGTATTCCTCCTCGTCATCCTCTGGGTCACCTTCACCTTCCTCTTTGTTTTCATCCGGCGGTGGAGATAAAGCTCCATCTGCTGCTGTTTGAGAATTTTGTTCTGTTTCACCTTCACCAGTCGACTTTTCTTCGGGATTTAACGTATCCTTATTTACAGAACCTTTTCTAGATGAAGGCTGAGATTCCTCGATGCTTGGAATATGAATAACACGAAGCAACCGCTCCTTCCCAACTTCTATGTAGAGTGCTTTCACTTTTAAATTTGCAAATGCACTATCTTCGCCAAGGTCATCGTCATCTAAGGAAAAGTTAGGATTTACATTTCCCACCCCCACTTCTCCCTTTTCTTCTATGTCACAACCGTTAGTGGATTTGTACTTTTCTTGATTTGCCTGAATTATTTGAATTGGTTCTGAGGGGCTGATGCGGGAAGAATTTCTCGAGCCGCAAAGGCACGAAAAGCAAGAGCTCACACATTTCATGCTGCAGCTTGGAACCACTATACGGGCTGAAGCAACAGGTGGCTGCTAGTGGCAGATCTCAATTCCAGTCCACACGCCTTCCCTTTTCACTTTCACTCCAGGAAAACTGCTTCCACTTCACTATGCTTCAGTCATGATTAACTTTTGTAAATTACACTCTTTCCATTACTAATACTGTACTTTTAAGGCTCTCTCCAGCTTGGGACTGGGGCAACCATTATTAAAATGTCCTCGTCCGAGTAGTCCGTTCCTCTCCCCTCCTACTGTGCTTGTGTGGACAGGCGTGCTGAAATTTGTTAAGTTTTTTTGTACTAAAATAAATGCGAAAGCAACAGAGCTAATTAATTATTATTCATGACGCTATTATTAATCCCAAAAAAGACTGAAACTGTCTACACATGCACTCTGTAGAGCTTTTAGCCCAGTAGTGCAAACGAACTTTTCGTAACGTTAAATAAAACACATACTCCTTTTAATTTCTAATCTTTATTTAACTGAATTGCAGTTAGTACTATACCAAAACAGATTAGCAGACAACAGATCACTGTAAGAATCGTTACATTTCTATTCGAGAATAATATGCGCAAGTTAACCAGCATCAACGCTGTTCCTTGTTAAATAGCTAAATTGGAATACAAGTCTTAATTCGCAATCACATTCATAACGATTTTTATATGCTATACGGCTTATACTAATAATCTACTTCTTTTTTGAGAGACTTTTTGCTCAGCGTCAATACTAATAGATCAACAGATTACAACTGAAGAACTCTTATAGACCATTCATATAAAATGTACTCTGTTCGTAATGAAAATGGAATTGAGTTATTTGATTTTGAGCACACTCATATAGCCACGTAATCTTGGAGAGATAAGAGGTCAGGAAAAAGGATATCAGTTTTAAGACTCTGTCTGAGAAAAGAGCAGGACTTGAGTTGTAAATGTTTGAAGCATAATAATTATTACTATTATCACTTTCATGCTTCCAACATGTGTTTGTTAATTGGCTTAAGTTTGTCAAAGGAGTTTTAAGCTACAAAACTTACGATCTACCGAGTAAACAAAAACTGATTGCATAACGAGAAGTTGTCTACGCTCACATTTTACTTTAGGAATGTATTGTGACCTGAGCCTGCCTGAGGTGAATGAATGAGTGTCAGTCTCCCTTTTGTTGTTGTGAAAAATCTGTGTTTACTAAAAGAGCTTCCTCCCTCTTTACTTAAGTACAAAATTAGCGAAAAACTAACTGCACTTAACTCTAACTGAACTGACTGAGGGAGTACAAAAACCTTTACTTTAATTTGCCTCGCCTCATCCCACACAATCAGAGTGCAATGTGCAGACCATATAAAACATTTTTAACAGAACATGACAGAAAGCAAAGGCAAAAAAATAGCCAAAAATATAAATTGCCGTACTCTTTAGCAATTCACTCACGTTCACGTCTCACTCGTCATTTCAAACGAAAAAAAATTGTTTTACGTGAAATTATTCTTTACGAGCTTTTCATTCTCACGAGAGAAGCCCCGTATAAAAAATAATGTGCAAAATCACATTCCCCCCAAAAAAATAAAGTACAGCAAAGTATCAATCTCAAAACTCTATTTAAATGGCTGGTTTGATAGATACATATATAATTGGATTTTTGCGAGATCTAATTATTATTACTGTTATTTGGTAAAAATTCCTTTACCCACATGTAATTTTTATACAGGCAACATCGGTCTTCTTTTTTTGTACGTATCTGGTATCTGTTTGACTGAACTGAACACGATAATATCATCAGTGGTAGATATCCTACATAAATTATAATTTTAATGTGTGGTTGTAGTGCTTAAACTGATTTAAATCCCATATCCCTAGTACTTTTTAATGCATAAAACTAATCCTGTCCCGTCTCTAAAGGTATTAGCGGTATGCATAAAACCTGTTCTGTTATATTGTATATACCTTCATGGCTGTATTTTTTCAGAGTGTAAAAAAACTAAAGTTTGCGTTCAAATGTTCCTGTACGCACACGTAAATAAAAACGGCAAACATTTACCATTTACGCATAACTATAAAACTATGGTCGTACATCGCTTGTACTCTCCATTTGAGTATAAACTAGTATGAAATGCAAAAGTAAAATTATTTAACCTCACTCTCAGTCATCATCGCTGTGTATTAGTGCTATGCTGCATTCAGAGAGTAAATCCTTAAAAAAGCACTACCTTATTCAGACTGTGTCTCTCAGTATAATATTCAATATAGTTGTTTTCGCGAATGCGCTTCAGCTGAAAAGTCTTAATCAAATCAGATGTGAAAAATCAAAAAAATTAAACCAAACTGTGCATACCTATACTAGAAATATGAAGTACTTAGAAGTGGAAGCAGCAAATCTAAACTTCGAATGTTAAATGTAGTTTCACTTGTTATACCTTTTATGTATGGCAGTGCAGATTAAATACAAGGAAAATGCTGAAAATTACATAGAAGTGGAAGCAGCAAATCTAAACTTCGAATGTTAAATGTAGTTTCACTTGTTATACCTTTTATGTATGGCAGTGCAGATTAAATACAAGGAAAATGCTGAAAATGACTACTTTAGTGAGGGGAATGTGTTTATGTATCGAGATGATTTTACTTGAATAAAGAAATGATGATGGTGAGAAGCTGAATCGAATACGAGTTCTGGCACTTGTCAATGTGTACAGGTTTTACCATTACATGATTAAAGCAGCAACTTATGCTGAGTCTTTCTTAACTGACAAAACCTTGCGTTGTATGAAATGAAAATGAAGCCAGAAGGAAGGGGATTGTAAAACTGACTTGACTTGCTCCATAAAGACCTTCATATTATATTGCAGAAGCTTTTTACGAGCAGGCATACTAATACGTTCTCGTAGAGACTGGTAAAAAATTGTATTGCCCCAACAATGAATTAAGCTCCTCTTGGCTCTTGCCATTCACAATCAGTAGTAAAGTGGAAAGGGTGACTGCAGACAGCTACACGAAAGAGAATTCATGAGAAGATGCTTTCCTACTCTTTCATTTTTCTATTTTCCCCATTTGTACTCCTTCACCTTTATTACTGGTCCCTACAAATTCGCTTTTCATTGTCTTTGTCGTGTGTACACTGAAATGCCTGAATTACTTGATTTAAGAATCAAATGATTATAGATATGATATGCATAAGCAGAATAAAAACCATTCTTTTCATTCTTCGAAGAGTCTATGGTCTGTGATAAATACGACATGTCTAGGTACTTATCATAATCCTGTATGATGTTTAATTGGCTTTGCAAAAGTAGGTGGTAGAAGCTGTGAAGTATGAATCCATTCAAATGGCATTTATTTCAGCTTTATCAAACGACATTTTTGAATTGTAAACTTTGTCATTTAAGATTTCAACGAGATGAGATATAGAAATAAAAACTACTGAATGCTCTTAAAATCAGTAATTACCTTAGTGTTGCTTGATTAACGGCAAGGAAGGAATATAAGGTATATTGTCAATGACATCTTTAAGATCATAAAATCAGTAATTACCTTAGTGTTGCTTGATTAACGGCAAGGAAGGGAATATATTGTCAATGACATCTTTTAGATCAGACCATAGACTAGTCAATTATGTACATAACAGAGAAACTGAGTCATTTTGCCTTAAAAATTATCATTTCTTGTTTCTCATTTGCCCTTTCTCTAGCTCAACATTTCACCTTTTCCTTGACACGCAAGACCTTCGTCGTTAAAGAGTGAAGAGATAGCAAATCAGAATAGACCTGAAAACTGGCACAGTTAATAGTTCATTTTATGTGGAACAACGGTAAGTTATTTTGTTTCTTAACTTTCGTACAGATTATTTTCTAAAATTAAAAATGCTAAATTGGAAAGAGACAAAGCACTCACGTCGGTAAAGTTTCTATTGCGCGGGAAGGGTAAATTTTTTTGGGGAGCATGTACTCCTTTAAAAATTATCATTTCTTGTTTCTCATTTGCCCTTTCTCTAGCTCAACATTTCACCTTTTCCTTGACACGCAAGACCTTCGTCGTTAAAGAGTGAAGAGATAGCAAATCAGAATAGTAGTAAAGTACCTAGTTAATATATGTAAACGACAATGGCACGATAGGCGGTACGAGCGAGATAGTTGACGACATTAGTTAGCGAGTACCTTCTCAATCTTAGATCTTAACTTCCAAGATAAGACAAGTTAAAAAAAAACAAGCTATCGTGATAAATAAAAAAGGGGTGCATTAGGTTACCGCTTTGGTGCTTATGCTAGCTAAGAAAGCACTTGTTAATCTAGTCATGTTTTATGGACATAGTTCATACACTTAGTCTAGAAAAACGTATTCACTCTCGATTCAGTTTTGAATTATTTCGCTTCTCTTTATTCTTGTTTAATACATTTGAGTCTACCTATGTAATATATTTAAAATGTTGAAATCTTATTTATACTACGCTAATTTAAATATGGCAAACGAATCTGTGTTAAAGGATAAAAACTACAAGTCAACCGAAATAAACAAAACATCCCATCTAAAGGGGATGTGACAGAGCTTAAATCCATTTTTACACACAAAAAATTAACAACAGTATGCAGTTCAGCTTTACAGTTAAAAAAAGCTCGTCCATTTCCCTAAAAATTACACTTGACATAGCCTTGATTAAAACTGCACTAGTTAAGCTTCATATGCACCCGTTGTTAGAATTCAAAATACAATAATACAATAATTAAACCAACAATTTAATTAATGCTATTGCTAAACAATATAGAATGCCAATAAAATGGCCGAAAACATCCATCTTTCCTCCACCAAACAATACTTTAAATGACAATAATTACATAAAATACTTAAGAATGCATATAGGTTATAATATGTAATATGGCATTTGACTAAAAATCTCTCTTGGCTTAAAATATTCTTAAAAATATTGAAAATATTGAAGTGTTTAAGCTGTATACATTTTCATATAGTTATGATTAGTTAATGGAATTCAGTTCTTTTTAAAAATTTCGTCTGTTGCGAATGTTACTTTTTAGAGTAGGAAAGTCTTTGTTTGTAATAGAAGACAATTACAATACAATAATTTTTTGGAGCACCTTCAGATTTCATCCTGGTAAAAAGTTCTTTCCGAAAGGGAGTTGCGTAATTCACCCTATCAGAATTAAATCCTGTTTTTATGAAAATTATTGCACCAATTGAAAGTGCTTTAGTGTATTCCTACCTACGCGCTACTTAAAGCATCGACGAGCAGCATAAAATCCTGTGTTAAATCTATCGTGAGCAAACATTCCTTTATAGGGACCTTTAGCTTCAAAATTGCCCTTTTAAAATACAATAAAAGTAAAACTGATTGCCATCATCAGTAAATAATACTTTCTTAATAAATTATTGCTTTTTTAGTTGATGTCTACAGTACCAAACCCTATTGCGCGATCTAATGAAACCGACGGTGTTAAGGCACATACTTAAAATAAGAATTATATATTGCTCAGTTTTTCTTATTCCGTATTCCGCCATTATTATCCGAATCCTTTATAAAAAATATTTGAAGAGCATGTCATTCACAACCATAACACAATGCTTCAGTAAACTAATTTAACATTGCTATTAAAACGTAGTCATAATTTGAAATCCAGTGTGATTTACAAATTTATAAAAACGGTACTATGCACCACCGCAGAAAAAATTACAGACCTCAACCTAAGTACATGTTCTTTTAAAATATTAAATTAGTATATTTTCAGCATTAGTAGACGAAGAATCGTCTGAAAGCGGTAAGGCTACAAATGTCACAGAAAAAATGCGACAGAAAACTCTTAGAAGACCATGACTTTAAAAATTACATACTCGTGAGAGGACAGGACACAACCACTTGTATACATTATTACAAAATAAAACAGTTTTTTTCGATCTTCATTCAATTCACACCTTCAGCAAATGCCAGATACTCATCGACATATCGATGCTTACATTAGTAATGTATGAACAAGCTCGTGTGAGAATGCCGTGGATTTTTCTATATGTAGGGCTGCGCAAATTAATAACCGTAAAAAATCTGGAACGGATAGGAATAGGGTTTCTTCGCTCATCTTCCCCGCTTTAGATACGATTGATGAACGTATCTATCTTGAGGACCAGAAGTGTCGATGAGGACCAAACTGAAAATTATTGATTGCCCTTGCAATAGATCGTCTTTTCCTTCTTCTACAATTATAGCACAGAAAGGCTTTCCATCCACATCTCTCTGGAACCGTGTGCAAGCCTCCGGTTCCCAAAACGTTCCGGCAGATCCCAAAACTAAAATACGAAAAATTGTATCGTTAAAATAAAATTTAAAGAAAATATCGTACATAAATATTATAAAATTATAACTAAAAACTTTTGCTTACAATGAAGCTTAGCGCGGTATGCCTGTGACGGCAGCTTTTCTACGTATTGCCGCCGTAGAGGTCTGAGCTGTGAGACGTCAGTCATTTCAAACGAGCCGTGATCCACCAAATATACCATGATCTGAGGTTTTTCATAACTAAACGGCTTTACAACTTGGGCTCTGCAATGATTTTTGCAAAGTTAATTCACTTTCTTATTCAAATTCATCAAATTGGATAATATATAAAAATTGATTTAGAAACTTCACTGACCGCACCCAATGACCTTTTGAGGGTGACTTGCAAGCGTAAAATCCTTCTAGTATGGCTTCCTTATGATTCATGGGAGGTTTCACTTTAGCATACTCTGTGTAGAAATCTGTCATCGTCTTCTCCAACTTTTTAAGATTTTCTGATTGTCTATAATCTTGAATCTGTAGGGCAGGAATACATAAATTCAACATTCACTTAAAAACTTTAACCGTGCTTATTTCTTGTCAATTTGTTAATTCATTTACGCAAAAATTATGTGGTCCAACAGCGTTGCACACAATGACATCCACAAGATTGGACTTCATCTTAGAAAACACTCCATACTCTGGACCTTGCTTTGCTTCCAGAAAGTCTTCTTTTATTTTTGCTGTTATAAGCCCTGGTTCTATTAACAAAAAACAAAATAGCACAGTTTTAAGGCTAATTTTATAGTCCCGATAAGAGTTTATGTTTGAAAAATTATTTCCATTTCCCCTTACGCTCATTGTTGTTATTTGTAACAGTGCCGTTCTTCATTTTGAGGCTGTCAGTGACTGGCACTGTTTTATTTTCTAGATTCCCATTCATATCGTCCGTAGTCGTCATTTAAAACGAAATGAAACAAAAAATTTGCAGCTCAGCTCAGAACAAGGTTGTCCACGAGTGAAGAAAAATTATGTGATTGAGTCACGCGAATTAATTTTTCCAGATTGCGATGTGACGGAGAGAGTTCACAGCGAAAGGAAGAAGATACATAAAAAGCTGTCTCCTTTTGAATTCAGTCATGTCACAGAAGTGGATGGAGTAAAAGGCACCGACGACATACAGTATGAGCTCAGAGAGAGGAGTCACAGGAAGTCAGAATGGCTGAAAAGCGAGAAAATTGGAACTGAGAATTAGCTGTCCGTCTTCCACATAGAAGGAAATAGCTGAGATTTCATTGCTGGCTGGGAAAAGGGCACAGCTGAAATAAAAGTTGATGTTGATGGATTAGTCAATAATCCCGGAAGGAGGATAAAAGCGCTGGAATATGTGGAAATTGGAAGACCAAAAAGGAGGTGTAGACGGACATGTCACAGATAAGGAGGAAAACAGTGCAGAGTTTGCCGTAGAGGAAATAAAAATGAATCTGAAATCACCACAAAGAAAATTTTATGATTAATAATAAACTTTTTTATATACCTCCATTTCACTCTCTCCACCAGTTGTTGCAAAGTCAAGTTTAAATAATAAATATTATTTCTATTTGTCAGCAATGCCACCATAAATTAATGCATTTTATAAGGTGTCGGCATCTCGTATAATATGCAATTAAAGCAGGTTTTTAACATAGATCTACCCCTTTCAGCATATCTAAATAAACAGAAGTGTGGTAGGGTCGTCTTGTAGATGTCCATTGTGCAAAAAAAAAAATCCCAGAAAAATTATTCATGGCTCTTGCCACTTATTTCTGCCGTATTCCCATTCAGTAGAGCACACAATGGTAAATTACATTTTGCTAAATGACAGCATGCACCAAATACGGAGTGGAAGGGTTGTTTCTACAGTGGGCAGGAGATAAAAAGTGATAATAAAAATATTTTTCAAAAGGATTTTTTCTCTTTCTTCATCTGGCTATTTGCGTAGAACTTAAAAGATCTACCCCTTTCAGCATATCTAAATAAACAGAAGTGTGGTAGGGTCGTCTTGTAGATGTCCATTGTGCAAAAAAAAATCCCAGAAAAATTATTCATGGCTCTTGCCACTTTTCTGCCGTATTCCCATTCAGTAGATCACACAATGGTAAATTACATTTTGCTAAATGACAGCATGCACCAAATACGGAGTGGAAGGGTTGTTTCTACAGTGGGCAGGAGATAAAAGTGATAATAAAAATATTTTTCAAAAGGATTTTTTCTCTTTCTTCATCTGGCTATTTGCGTAGAACTTAAATTTACTCGAGTCGAGAGACTCTTCTCTCGAGTTAGAGTCAACTCATTCTTTTATCTATAATCTAGCAAGTGCATAAAGGTTTTAAGCACACAGTCAAGACAATTCAGCGCCCACCACTACTGAAACTTAAGTGACTCTGATCTGGTGGTGGCTGACATTGCATTTACTGATTATTGCGAAGTGAATTGTACCTTGAAAAAAATAAGACTCCAAGTCAGTTGACACTTTGTCTGTGCGCATTAGCAAGTAGGAAAAAATATATTCATTATACCTAATTGTAAGCTAATCATTTTTATCAAGTGAAAAGCTACACCAGCCGCAGCCCAGCTGCACAACAGCCTTGTAGAATACGAACTTCTACTTAAACATTATCATTTTATAGCTGTAAAATAATATTCTTTTTTTTGGCTTATGTCATTATGATGAATGAATGTCACAAAGAGTCACACTCGAATAGCGAACTGAAGTAGCGAATTTTATTAGCATTTTAACCCTTCTCCCTTTTTCTATGACACTTCTTGTCGGACTTTTAGAGAAGACTTAAAAAAACTAATGGTTATTTCCATTACATTTGCCGAACTTTGAGATCTGCCTTCATCTTCAGTCTCACTCTCAGACTTTACTTGAGAGAAATTGGACACAAGGCAAAAGCCATTGAGGCTTGCCCTTTATGCATGCGAAGCGAATGGGAATGCTCGCTTAATTATCCTATGCAGGCTCATCAAGTTACCTACTGCCCTGATAATACCTAAATATAAATCACTCTTCTGCGCACTTTTTTTTGTTTCTTAAAAGAATATGAGAGGGTGTAGTGTAGGGGTCGCGCAGGAGTAATTTTTTTTGCATTGTGAAAGCTGCCCAGATAATTTGCAAACGTGATTTTTTTCCGAACTAATGATTAACTCTTCTTTAGAAAAAAAATAATAATTTGACAGAAATATATTATACGACCTACCTACAACGGTGAAATCATATTTTCGTGAGTGGAGATGTGTGTGGCGTGGGTATTAGTGCTGCACCGATTAACCCTGATAATACCTAAATATAAATCACTCTTCTGCGCACTTTTTTTGTTTCTTAAAAGAATATGAGAGGGTGTAGTGTAGGGGTCGCGCAGGAGTAATTTTTTTTGCATTGTGAAAGCTGCCCAGATAATTTGCAAATTTGTAACGTGATTTTTTTCCGAACTAATGATTAACTATTCTTTAGAAAAAAAAATAATAATTTGACAGAAATATATTATACGACCTACCTACAACGGTGAAATCATATTTTCGTGAGTGGAGATGTGTGTGGCGTGGGTATTAGTGCTGCACCGATTAGAAGTTAGAAGACGGGGTGGAGGTGGATGTTTGGTTGTGGACACAAAGGGCTTGGACTTTTACGATGATCGCTGAGTACTGCTGCTGATGCTACTTCTGTACCTGCACTTCCTCATCCCAAATGGTTTCTTGACCTTCTTTCTTGGTAAAGTTGGATGTTATTGTTTCGCATTCAGATGGCAAGATCTCTTCTCAAGGGAACTCCTACTTGCTGATTCATCATGCTCGAGGATGATGAAAAGAAGAGGATGATGGATTCTCCTTTGGGGAGACAAAAATACACACTTGGGGGAAGACGGAGCAATACCCTGCGTCATAAGAACACAGACACACATAATCACACGCAATCAAATAAATGCACTTGATTTTTTTTATAAATTTCACTTCGTAGAAAAAATCTAAACGTTGCATTTAGCTACATTCTCGTAAACAAATATTCACGTTATAAATCACTAATAAATTGTGGAAATGAGCTGTTAGTAGCAAAACCAAATAATTTTGCTATTGTATTTTTTACGATGCATTTCCTCCCCCCAAAAACTCTTTTACACGTTGCAAATTGCAACTCTTCACAGATCCAACTTTTACCACTATTTGCATACATGCATATTCAGGGATGCGTAGACAAAGCTACTGTGATCCTCTCTCTGCCGAGAAGAACAAGTTGAAAAAAAATAAAATCTCACTTTAAAAATATAATCACTGGTTATATGAGCGCTACTTAATTAGTACCAAACACTGCTTATCATCTTTATATTTCCCTTTGAAGTTTGAAAGTGTTATATTAGCGTATCGTATTTCGCATATCGCATCATCTAACTATAAGAATTATGCCAAGAACTACACACGAGAAGTACAAAATATTGGCAAACCCTCATATGCGAAAGGAACAACGTGCTCCTGCACTAATCACTAATAATCATCGAGTCATGAACTTTTTTGACGTGACTTTCCTATTATTATTGCGAAAATTATTAAATTTGCTGTCATTCACAAGTTGATGACCATTTTTAACAGTGGGACAGAACATAAAAAAAAGTGCAGCGGCACAAGTCCCCTATGCAAATCGGAAAGGAAGGATGCAACATTCGCAATAAAAAACTACTTTCCACATGTATTCCGTAGATCTATGTGGCTAGACATATGCTGCCTATGCTAAAGATCTGGTAGATATCGAAATGTATCGATGAAAAATATATTTTTAAAAGAGACGAGAGAACGATAAAAAGAAGGGGGAAAGGATTATGAAAGAATTAAAACAAGACTAACCAGAATTTTTTACTGAGCAAAAATCTTTCTGTGTGCATACATTATACTGATGGAGTATGCAATTAAGATCAAGCTAGTCAAGTTGCTCCGCTACACTTCCATTATATAGAAGATTATGCCTACTTTTTGAAAAATTTGATTCATAAATAATAATTATAATAGACTAGGCTTATTCGGCTATAACACTGAGGTCCTTAAATGTTTTGGGGTAAAAGGTACTATGCTAATGTACATGAAGGCACCTGAACCTGAAGTCACTTTACCTGAGCCTGAGAGGCTTTCTACTGCACACAAAAAGGGATACGACGACACCTGAAGTGAGCAGGCCCCAGGCAGCAACATTGATTAAAATGCAATAGTGCACAATCGAAATCCAATCAAAATCGCCGAGTTAGAGCCAGAGCAGAGCTAATCATAATTGCAAAACTGTCTGCACTAACTCTATTACTTGGACGATGACAACAGGTGATAAAAATCAGCTACAGTGGTAGCTTCAAGGCATGGAAGTCGTAAATTATCTATAAACTCTTTTTTTTCTGCTGTTGCATTGCATGTTCAAACAATAAAATGGATGTGCGGGGCACCTCACACCAACAATAAAACGAGAATGGGCACATGACTTATCGCTAATACATATTAATAAAAAAACTTAATTATCATTTAGCAATGAGTAGCACCATCACCACCGCGCAGTATTGTGTAGCGATTTAGTTTTACAGCAAAAAAAATATTCCTCCAATCTATGGAAAGGAAAACCTTATAACAAGGAAGAACTCAATTAGCTAAGGAAAGGACTAAAAATGAACTGTTACAAACTTATACAAGTGTCTACAGCTTATCAGTAATTGTGTTCTAATTGTATCTAAAAATAATTAGCTGAATGAAATGCGAGATTTTATATACAAAAATTTTACCTACTAAAGGCCTAGTTTGCTTTCTGCTTCTGCTGCTGACTGCTACTGCCGTAGTGAGGTAAATCGTTTTCAGATAAATACGATAATCCTACTGCTGCTGAATGCTGCTCAAGTTGAAGTAGTTTTCGTGTGTTGAGTTATTCCCATTGCAGTAGCATGAGCATGGTGATAGCGATACGGGACTATATGAAAACTTTTACGATATGACATAGCCGCAGCAACATACAACTTTAAGTTTACCTTTTTTTATGTAGTCATTCGTCTCTTGTCCTCTTCTCTTCAGAACTGAGTACACAGAAGAACCACCACCAAAGAGGACCAGATGAGATGAGGTGTGTCAAGTGAATTCTTTGTATTTTGCCAGCAGACTAGAGAGATACGAGAAAATTATTGTTACTACTTACTCTACCTAAATACCTCATACATTTTAATGCATGCATAGGCATGCATGCATATAATGGGCATGGGGAGCTAAAAGACCTAGGTAATACATCCTCAAAAAAATATTGTATTCAAGCTCTGAAAGGGGTAAATGACGATATGGGCACCACCTAAACACTATTGTGAGTGGAACGTGAA
>JAHZND010000345.1:0-12254 GCA_027744115.1 Acrocyrtus sp. NNG-2020
AGACGACATGCCTTCATTTTACGATTATGGTAACAGGTAAAGTTGATAATAATAATTAACATCAACATCCTACTAGCCTTGTGGTTCTTATCCTACCCCTGCCCTGTGCGGTTTTCATGCAGTTGTAAGAATTGAAACGAATTAAATTTAATTCAAGAATTGAAATGAAGGGTTAGTTAATCCAGAACTGGTCGACAGTAAAAAGTGCCAATTGGGCTTCATCGTCAAATAGCAATGCTAGCAACTTTATAAATTTCTAAGCTAATTTATAAAGACGAATGCGAAGCGAATATGCTTAAAAGCACTTCTTTTCCCTTTTAATGTTTAATTTCAATTTCATTTAAACGTACAGTATAAAAAGACAGTTTTGATTTTGACAACTTAAAGAGAGTGGTTTTATTGGGCATGGCATAGCTTCTTCTGTCTGTGTGACAAGTAACAATACAAGGAAGGAAGGGAGTAACGTTGCCGTTCTCATTCCTCCGCAATATTAACTCAACCGGTATGGTATAATAAGTTCTGCACTGTTCCTTCATTTCTAAATCTCTGAAGCAAAGCTACTAGCTACTAGTATGTGTACCCGATGTGCCTTAATGAAAGTTTGCTCTATTTTTTCTGGTATTGCTCTGGGCTACAAGTGCGGTTAAAATTTGAGTGCGATGTTGCAGGTTCACTGAGGAAAATCAACTTCCTGCATTACATTTGTACCCTTTTTAGGTCTCAAAAGTGTCACCAAAATGCTTGAAGCATAAATACCTATGCACTCCGTTACAAACGAATGAAGCTGTTACAGTGAAAATCATGGGAAGATGCCACTGCATGATTTAGCTCTTAAATGGGTGATTATGCAGCGATGAAAATGAAATTATGCAGCAGAACCTACTTGCCCAAAAATTCCCTTTTTTACAAATCCTTAAATTAGAAAAGGATACATGAAGGAGAAGGAACCCGAGAGCACACAGTCCCGGCTCAGTGGTCATAGTCATGGTCGCTTTATTAGTTGTGTCATATCTCATGCCTATTTTAAGTTCCTCATCCTCATCAGAATGGAATGGTGTACACTTCGATGTGACCAGAATGTCTTAAAATGCATTACTGCACACGTAGCCATTGTACGGTATATGGTTTTATTCACCCCCAAGAATTTTTCATTGTATTATTTGTCTGGCACACACTTCTAAATGTCGCATTAAATCTGTCTGTACTATGTAAGTAATCTGTACTTATAGCTACTAGGATCTGGCATCTACAAGCATCTAGGATTAAAAGATGCTTTTTGGTGACACTGTTGGCAATTTAGTGTTGATGGAATGCAATTATGATTACCTATGCATTGTTGTGCAGATAAAGTGCATATTTTCTAACCCTTTTTATCTGCATCGTGGCTNTTACCTATGCATTGTTGTGCAGATAAAGTGCATATTTTCTAACCCTTTTTATCTGCATCGTGGCTACTTAGTTTCTTGTTCTTTCATGAGTTGACTAGTTTTGCCCAAAATTACTATTAAAGAGCTAGCATAAAGTGCGGCATTCATTAGTCACATTTTGGCAAAAGTAGGGGTACTGGTGAGCGTTTCTACTAAAGCCAAATTAGCTACACAGTAGTCGTGAATAGTGGTTGTTGAGAAAAAAGCTTTTGATATCAGCACAAGGTGTTTAAAGTTCCAAAATGTACTGCCATAATTTCTTAGTTGCTGTTCTCATCTCAATAATTACTCTCTCCGAGTTCGGTGAGAAACGTTTTTGGCATTAGAAATCAAGGCAGTGACGGTAGAAGAGGTGAAATAGAATCTCTTCCTGTTTGGAATCCTGCTCCATCGGCTCGGCTAACGTGGAGAAATAAAGGAGAAGTGGCAGACGTTGACCCTAGAGGTTCTGTCCGGTATAACATGGGACCACATGGTCATTTCTTGAAAGGAATTATTACAAAGCATCGGGAAGTGCCAATTGATGACAATGGAACAGGGCTAGAGCAAGCTAAAGGTACAATGTAGTGTCGCTGTTTGACTATTGCATATATATTTATAAAATTGTTTTTAAATTTTCACATGTTCACTAAATTCACAATGTTTTGGTAACATTTTCAGAAGGGTGCTGCTATCAAAATTCATACAACTAATCGGAACATTGAGATAAACATACCGCAAGTTACCGGATTGGGGGATTGGGGGATAAACGATAGGAAGTTACTCACAGATATCTAAATTTTAATGCATTGCAATGTGCAATGCAGATATCCATCTTTAATCTAATCCGATGCGACGTTTTTATTCTTCCTATTTAAGCTTATAAAATGAAAGTCTACGGAAGAAGATTTGAATGATATTTGGCTGTGACTAAATGGTAAATTGTAAACCACGACAAATATTTGAAAGAAGATGATTTCATGTGACAGCCCAGTGCTGGGAATGTGAAGAAAGCGTGAACTCGTTCAATATTTAGAAGACTAGAACTGCCATTTCTTCAAATTGCAATCTTACAAATTTTTTAGAGATAGATTTTTCAAAATTCTAAATTTCTAAAACGTAAAAATGAAAATGCTTAAACTCTGCAGTAAAAATAATTATGTTATGTAGTGTAAATAAGGACAAATGATAAAATAGAGAGTGATATGTACGTAATTCAGTGGGTGCCTCAGTATTTTAAGTATGAAACTTAATGTTGAACTTAGAATAGAATAAACTGTAGAATAGGAGAAAATATTTTTATTAAATTTTTATTTTATTTCCCAATGAAGAGAATTACATTAAATAAAATATTGAATATAAAATAGAATATGGAAACTAAATCCTTTCTAGAGAGAGAGAGAGAGAGAGAGAGAGAGAGAGAGAGTACTCTTCATCTTCAAATTCTTTAGAAGGTAGCATACATTTTTATTTTTTATCCGGATTATGCTTAATCTGGAGTCATACGTGATAGCCAATTATTATAAATTTTATAGTTAGTTCAAAACGGAAAGAGCTCATTAAACGAAATTATCAACTTCTAACCATTGTGAAAAAAGTATGACGCTATGAAACTAGTAATACTAATACTATTAAAGGTTCCCTAACGATGCTAACATTAAGTACCAAACAAGAATCATTATAGAGCAACACGAATAGGTTATCACTGGTAATGTGCTAACTCTAACTCATATAATAGAATATAAATATTATTATCCGTAATCAATTTCCACAAATTTGTATGATCAGTTCCCTTTTCTCCTCTACATATACTCATGTTCTTCAATAACTTCATGTCCGTCCTTTCCAGTTCGTGCCATACGAGCCTTGATCATTTCAGGAGAAGCTTTGCGGAATCCGTATGCTAGCCCAAAAAGTGAGAAAAAGTCCAAAATAAGAGTAGTCAGATTGATCCTCCAGCCCCATTCGCTAGTAGAGTAATCCCATGGGAAAGTGTGATGGTAATTATGATACCCTGTCAGACAATACATTTAATGTCACTTAGAAAACAAGTTTACTTTTGCTTTTGGGTTTTCCCAGTTGGAACTTTTTAAAAAAAAATTTATATAGAATCTTCATAGTTAAGTATTTGTATACCTTCTCCAAGTGTTAAAGCAGAAACAGTAAGATTTTCCGCTGGGGCAATGTTCTTATCATATGGGCGATCACCATACATGTGAGCAGCAGAGTTGACTAACCAAGTAGCATTTAGGGCAAAGCAATAGCGCAGGATCACAGCAACAAAGTAGGCATTCCATAGAGATTCACCCCAACCTAACCAAGGAATTACGGTTGGGAGCACAAAGCAGGAAATAACCACAGATGGAATGTAATACTTTTTCTGATAGAATACTACAGGGTCTCCCAGCACATCACTCATATCCACTTTGCCTCCAATCTTAGTGACATCTGTTACAAATTGAAAACATGTTGACTTTAGCCTCCTCTTAATTGCTATTTACTTTATAGTACACCTATTATAAGTTCGATACTGCAATTTCTTAGAGACTTAGCTTGTAAGTGAAGAATGCTGCAAAGATAAGGGCAAACTGAGAATTAAAGAGCTAAACGCACACGGTAAAATTATTCTACTACAATCAATCATCAATCATATTCATAGTTACGTCATACCAAACACAAACGTTTTCCAGCTGGCCTCGAAAAGCGCCAGATAGGCCCCATAAGTGGCCAGAACATGAAGCAAAGTGAACCAGAAAACGTTCATCCACAAGACATGATCCATACAGTTCCATTCTTTCTGATTAGATTCCTCAGCCTTTGACGCGGCAGACTTTTCCTTTGTAGTGGCTCCATTACGTTGCTTCAACTCCGGTTCCTGCGAGGCGGCCACCTGAGGCTCCTCGATTTTATTACTTGTGCTTTGGGGAGGCATGACCTCTTCTTTCTTGCTAAAATACAAAAATGAATCTAGTTTTAACTTAGTGACTAATGCAATACAATTGTTGTATAACTGTAAGTATAACTGTTGTAATTCGTAATTGTAAATCAATATTTATTTTGGTTTTTGATTGAATTGAACATTCATCTACTTATTCATTCTGAGAAGTCTAATCGCGATCAGCAAGATCAAGAATAATTTTACAGTTTAAAAAGCGCTAAACATCCGGATGGAGACAAGCAAGCAACTGTTATAAATTGACTGGAACCGTGTAGCCGTAAATCTAATTGTAACGCAATAAGGCCAGAACCAGAAGTTAAATTAAAAATACAATGGAATCCAGCTGATAGTGCATGCTGCTTGGTTGGTTAAATGCGCGCCTATCAAAAAGCACCTGCCGCATTCACTAAATCGATTATCGTATAGGAAAGTCCAGTTAGACCATCAATATCAATAGACAAATAAATTCCAATTTCTGTCAAACCTATCTTTTTGAAAACCAAAATTTTCTGACACAGGCTGATATTGTACGAAAAACATCAGATCAATGAAAATAAATATGTATTTTCTGGAATAAAATGTTTTTTAATTTCTTACGTCAAGCAGGCGGAAGTTTTCAAGAGTGATTTGCTAATAAACTGCAAAGTGCAAACCAAAACTCGAATTCGGACTTTTTAAAACTATTCTAATTTAAATGAACCTGCCTAACACCTAAAAAGCTAAAAATGCTTTAAAATATTTATTCAAGTAACACTAGTAGAAACTACAAATCAAAAGATTTGTCTATGTACCTATTCTCTCTTTCCTCTTTAAATTGTAAATTGCAGATTTTGATTACGCAATTGCCACCATCGACAACTTATGGCCCCCTTTTATAGCCATCAAACCTATAAATTCCGATACACTAACTGACAACGTGGCATAAGAGAAACGCACGGAGTTTTACTCGGCTAAAGAGTTCAGCATATAAGCTTTTGTGTATACCGACCAACACCGCCAGTACTTAGTACTTACTATTTAGTATTTAACGTCTTTAATTAACTTTTTATTATTCCACGAAAACAATTTCCGCTTAGGTATTAAACCAAAAAGCATCATGGCTTCGTCAATTTCTTCACGGCTAATTCGTGCTAAATTCCTGATTGGCTGTGCTGCGTTGATACTGGGATGGACTCTGCTTAGCGTGGTAAGTTTATGCGTGGCCTAATTACAACCCCTTCTTTTTAAACATAAGAGAAACGCACGGAGTTTTACTCGGCTAAAGAGTTCAGCATATAAGCTTTTGTGTATACCGACCAACACCGCCAGTACTTAGTACTTACTATTTAACGTCTTTAATTAACTTTTTATTATTCCACGAAAACATAGTTTCCGCTTAGGTATTAAACCAAAAAGCATCATCATGGCTTCGTCAGTTTCTTCACGGCTAATTCGTGCTAAATTCCTGATTGGCTGTGCTGCGTTGATACTGGGATGGACTCTGCTTAGCGTGGTAAGTTTATGCGTGGCCTAATTACAACCCCTTCTTTTTAACTATGTAGTTAAGATTATGGAGACATGCCTATATACTTTATGCCCACAATTATTTTTATATCAATAACGTGTGGCAAATTTAAAATTTTTCACACGCTTTACAATAGGCTACGGCCGAAGAAGCCGAAAATACCAAAGCAGGACGAGCCGGATCACGACCATTGCCAGGAGGTATATAAACACGCAAAACTATACTATGCTATACAACTCATTAAACGTAAATTTTTATGATCTAGCAATTGGAATTTCCTTTAACTACCAATTGTTGTAGTTTCATAAGACTACAGGAAAATATTCTAAAAGTCAACTTCATTTTCAGATTTACATCCTGCTTATGTCTGTGAAAGACATTGCATCAACCGTTGTTACAGAACGGGTTCCAGTGGATATCTAGGCATTTACGGATGCTTCCGTTACTGCGACTGCAGGGCTTATCTAGTGTAGGACTATCTTTTTCTCCCTTATTGTCAATTTGTATAAACTAAATTAGCTAATGATAGGAAACCAGGCCTGTTGACTATTCGAGCGGTTTTCGAACTCGGTTTTTTTATTATACGACATGTCCCGATGTGGGAAGGAACTTCATAAATAAAATTAAAATTGTAGAAAAGGTACACAAGGAAAGGTACGCACAATTGTGCATATGTACCTATTAATCCTATTACGTAATATTTGCTGTTTTTCCGCATGATTAACATTTATGATACTATACAACCTGACCAATCTGCTGGTTTTTGTTGAATGTATCAAACAGCTAAGCATTTTGTATCTATAAAAAATCCGTAGGATAAATTATAATTTACTAGACTTGTCCAACCTAAAGTTATTGTAAAGGAAAGTATACATAGATGTGCGGACATGTCAGCTTAAAGGTATTCATTTTAATCATTTTTAATTTTTTTAAATGGATAAAACATTATAATATCACAGGCAGAGGGAGGCACTTGTGGGTAGTAGATAAATTAATCAGAAATAAGGATACTTATTAATAATATTCTATATATATATACCTATTTGGAAGTATAATAAAAATATTTAAACCTGATATTCTTCGCATTTTGCCTCATTTTATATTTTTCATGCACGCAACTCAATTTTAAAAAGTGAGAATCAAACAATTTACTCGTGTGAAATCAGAATGCACTTTACATAATTCAATACTATTACACCAATATTACTAAAAGCAAGCCTCGAAAATATAAAAAGTATCTATGCATCCTCAGGAAAATTGATCATTATTAAATCAAGATCAAGACGTTACATTGCAGTGTTAACTGGCATCAACAATCTGCTCTTTAAACTCACTACTTAGGCCCATTAATTCGCTTATACTTTAACTGCACCACTTTGTGAGGAAAATAGTATTATTTCTCCAAATTCATTTTAAAGCGTACCAATACCTAATGTGAAAAAAATTTGAACGTAAATACCAGAATTCACCTGCAGAAGCATTATCAAGGTGCATTCGAGTGAGAATCAATTACAGCAAGTCTGTGGAATAAACATCACACAGATTTATTTTATTCTTTTAAAATCAGATTCAACGTACGTGAAAAGCATTTATATGCAAACCAAAATGGCATCATTTGCGATGTCGTTATATCGTCAGAAATTGTATAGTAGGTATATATTTAATGATTCTGTATAGTTCTTAGAAACAACGCGCACACGGTCAAAAACTGGCGTGCATATTCATTATAGATTTTCCATGAACATTTATCTATAAGCTGAAAATACCTATCGAGCTAATGTAGTAGTAGTCTGCGTCGTATAATAATGATGCTAACTATCCGAGTCACATTTATGTTAGTAAGCTGTTTGAAATACTAATAAGACTATTTATTAATTTCGAGAAATTTCTTATGGAAAATAACACCGATTAATACGTCACGTTCACTCCGCCGAATTGTCAACAGCATATAAATACATGTTGTTAACTGTCATTTCCGTGTATTTTTCAAGGTTGCATTTTCACTTTTGGAGTTTGTAATATGATAAAAAACACATTTTGAGCAGATTTTTTGAATAATGAAACCTTCATATTTAGCTAAATATGACAGAAATGTCTGTCATAATTTATTGAATTGATATGCTATTGACGCTTGCAGAAGAGCAATTTACGTATCGAAGCTTCAAAAGCTTTGCATTGCATCATGAATACTAAATATCTACTAAATACCATATGAAGTTTGTGAACTCTATAAAAACGACGGGCAAAACATCAGTTAAATGCAGTATTTCAGTCTCGACGTCGATTCTGATCACCCACCACCCGTTCCAATACATAAAACTTTCAAAAAGCTATTTCTTGCAGTTGCTTTAATTCGAAGAAATTCCCTCCGCTATGACTTTGTTCAATCGCTCTAACCTAACGTGCACATTACTTTTAGTGGGCTGTACAGTCCTAGTTCTAATACTTAACGTGGTATGGCATGTCAATTTTATTTGTAGTAGTGATAAAAATTTAAATACATGTTCTCTACTTGTGAACTTTGCCTTTGCCATTCATTAGTACATCAATTATCCAGATTCAATGGACTAATCAAATCTGTATTTACTCTAAAAACTTAGGGAATGGCTACTGCGACGGAAGACGCTAAAAAAGAACGATCATTTTTTGGTCTTTTTGGTCCTCCACCATTGCCAGGAGGTATGTGACCATTCGGTCTTTAATATTAGAAATCTATTATTTATACATTTTTTTCGCTTTCTGTTATGAAACAGTTATGCATTATGGTTGCAAACGAGAAATAATCAATGAGACAACCTACACCACACCCTAGTACAAGGGTTAGCTAGGTTCTCCATGTTAAATGACTGGAAATGCACCAACGCGAAAGTTTAGTCATATTTTTTATCGTATTGCAATATGGTGTTTTTGTGAAAATATTATAAATAAAATAGTAGTTTCGGTTGTCCCCACTCACTCGTCAGAACAGTTTTTGATACGTACAGGTGAGTAAGGTCTTGGAAATTATGAAAGGGGAAGCATTGAAGCTTTTTTGTAGATAACTAACTCTACATAGGAAAATAAGTTCTATGCTTGCTAAATGGGTTTGAGGCCACCTTTAACTCCCACATTTTTAACAAATATAGTGCAATATAAAAGTGCACACGAGACGAAACCATCAAATAAAAAAATATTAGGAACAATAAGTAAATCACAAGCTGTGGTATTTCTGCGGAACTTTTACAAAATGCAATTTGTAATAATCTTCTCGAATATGTAATTCTGAAGAGGAAAATTGGAAAATCCAAAGTTTTATTTGGAAAACCTACTTTTAGATTTCAGAAGGATAAACGAGGACCAATTTTAATACGTGCAATTTGCTGTGAGAGAATCGGTCTAGTTGTTTTATAGCACATAGCATGCTTTCATAATAGATCATAAGCTGCACAAATCTTTACAGCTAAGCGTGAATCTACAAATGATAATTATTTCAGTGGTATGGCTGATGGCATGCCCTAAAGCACATAGCATGCTTTCATAATAGATCATGAGCTGCACAAATCTTTACAGCTAAGCGTGAATCTACAAATGATAATTATTTCAGTGGTATGGCTGATGGCATGCCCTATAATCAAGCTACCTATAAACCAAAAAGTTGGAGGAAAGCGAGGAAGCCATATACGTCATAATACTTTTAATAGTGTATTTTAGTGTGCTTCACACTAGACATTTTGAAGCAAACATTAGCGTGAACGAATGAATAAAATGATATTTTTTCCAGATATAACCAGTCCAGTAGTATGCGAACGATACTGCAGAAATCGATGCTTATCTGGTGGCTTCAGTGGATACCTGGGTGTTCCAGGCTGCAGTCAGTTTTGCGACTGTTCATACTATTTTAGACCGGGTTTCTTTTACTAGGCACTAGTACTATTATGTTGCTGTAATATCGACTTAATTGTTTCTGTTATTAAAATGCCGAATCGATTACATTGTGTATTAAAAGAAGTAGAATGTTTTATGACATCACTCTTATTTGTTTTTAACTGTCATCTAAACTGCATGCGCATACTTGAGAACAGGAGTCAATATAAAAGAAGTAGAATGTTTTATGACATCACTCTTATTTGTTTTTAACTGTAATCTAAACTGCATACGCATACTTGAGAACAGGAGTCAATCAATTTAGACTTTTATGGAAACAAAACATGAAGTACTTACGAGGACATTATAGTCATATTATGGAAAGTCAATTTGTATGTACAATATAAACTTGCAGCAGTTGCAACTGGCCTGATTAATGTATCAGCATGAAAGTCAAGGACTCTGAGGAATTCAATGAATGCAACCTTTCAATTTCCATTCATAGATTTCGTAAAAATACTACATTTTATGTCATGAACCGAATAACCCATCTCACTTTCATGATATGATGAAGTTGTTTCTGTCTGTTTGATCACAATCTGAGTGTGGCTATAAATTTATATGGGGATTAAGTAGCATCACTCAAGCGATTGAAAAGATGCTACTTAATAATAACATGTTGTCGACTCATTATAGCTACAACCCACGAATTTTGCAAACCAGAAACAGCATCACTGACAAATGTTACGAGTACGAAATGTATGAATAGCTATTGCTCTTTGGTGTCACTCTGTCTGAAGTATTAGACAGCTCTACTCTACTCTTTCTTACTACAGTACTGGGGCAAACTCATACTGTGAACTCTAAAGAATTGACAGCTTTTTTACGAAAAACTATGAATATTATTGAAGATGTCAAAGCTAAATGAAACTTACCTGAGTTTATAATACTTCTGAAACAAAAGATGACTCGACTGGCTCGTTTTCCCAAAAGTGGCCACTGAATTAAGGTAAAACTGAACTATAGAAAATACGAAAATAGCCAAAATAGGTAACTGATACCAAATTGTGTGCCGGGGTAGCACTACTGTCTCAGCTCTTTCTTTTTACTTGCTCACTAACCGAAACGAAAACGGCAAGTGAGTGTAATTCGACAGTCTTCAGTCTTTGGCAAAAGGTATAATAGAACTGCCAACTACAGCCTTCCAAGAAGTGCTTTTAATATTCTTGCTAGAATTGGACGGACAATATACCCGGCTTTTATTATATGCTACATATGTATAAGCAGAATTACGGCAGAGGAAGGAAAAAGTGGCATGATATGGCCCTAATGAGGGTTACTTTGAGCCTCAGTTTACTCCTACTAACCTATGTTGGCTCAAGATGAGCATAATGCCAATTGCCACGATCTGCGGAAAACAAAGGTCGCTATTATCGGACTCCTCTTGATATATATGGAAATAGTGGCAAAATATTTTTTTTGGCATATTATAAAGCAGCAACCAAAGGTTATACAAATTTAGCGGAATATTATGCAGGGCTTCATAGTAATGTACATACAACAGTGTACCCAATTCAATCAAACATCCAACTCGAATTACAAAAGTTCTACGCACTCTAAGCACAGATGCATAGCAAACATAGACGGGTCCGGTCGCTTGCTTCCCACCTAACATAAACTTAAAAATTTTGCACATGCTATTACCACTGAGGCACTGAAGTCTGCCGCTGTTGTGAAAACCGCATGATAATGGCAGCTCATTGAATAAAGAAAGAGAGTGAGTGATCTGATCGTGGTACTTGCCAATTACTTTGAGTGTGAATCATTCGCAGCAATGAATGGTGGAAGTTCATGTACATGAGATAAGTTTATGATATGGCATGACTTGAAAGGAAGACGAATAGAGTGCAATCTAGGGGAGCAGGAATTTCAGCGCATTTCTTCCTAATTCATATCACCACACTTGTTATCTATCCTTACGTGGCATTGTAGAAAGTGGCGTTGATACCGGCTCCATGCCAGTTACTAGCATCACGTGTTCTAAAAAGGGTATAGGTATTTGCCTAGAAATCCTACAACTTTTCTACAAAATAGCTACCTAACATGCATGCAGTACGTGCATGTTCGCTAAGAGTTTACGTTTTGTTGAGTGATAAGGCGATACCATTCAATAAAGTGCATAGTCACATGCAATTTAGATGCACCGAGAAAATATTTGCCTATTTTTCTTGTATAAAGTACGGCTGAAATTTGAGATTTTCAGTTC
The DNA here is from genome assembly GCA_027744115.1 of Acrocyrtus sp. NNG-2020. Taxonomy (NCBI): domain Eukaryota; kingdom Metazoa; phylum Arthropoda; class Collembola; order Entomobryomorpha; family Entomobryidae; genus Acrocyrtus; species Acrocyrtus sp. NNG-2020. The sequence continues at coordinate 11,958 of JAHZND010000345.1, forward strand.
GATAATGACTGCAAATTCCAATTCAAGAAGCTAGCTGGTAGCTGATATACTTTTTTTTAAAGTTACACATTCATTATTGAGTGCATAAACGATATTATCAATTGCATTTATTGTTTATTAAACAAAAATCTCATCATTTTACAACATACATAGATATGCACATGTTATCAGGAAGGGAATTGTTGGAAACAACGTGTACCTGTACAGTCAATTCTGGAACCCAAAGTTCAGGTGCAATGTGGCATGGTATAAGTTATTGCGCTGCAGCTTTGGTTTGTCCGATGATGTAATAAGTCC
>JAHZND010000346.1:0-11122 GCA_027744115.1 Acrocyrtus sp. NNG-2020
TTTTACCTTTCGGCAAGAGCCGTTACTATAAAGTGAAAGGCAGAAGACGGATAGGCAGAGGACGAGTAGTTGAAACTCATTCTTCACTTGATCTACTTTTATAATACGTCACGTCTTTCTCTAAGTCTGGGTGGAACTCACAAACTCACCATAGATAAAGGAAAGCAAGGTCTACTTAAGTAATTACCTACGCAGAAGTATTTTTCCTTCTATAAATTAAAATGGAAATGTGAGAAGAGAAGGGAAACTTTCTCTAAAAATGGATGCTGGAGTAAAAAATATATATTCTACCTCTATTTTAGCTATGGAACTACCTATCTACGAGAATCGTTTTTTTTTCAAAAAAATAAGAAACCTCTTCTTGGGATAATGGAAAATATCGATTATTTATTACTTCTTTACGTCTTTCTTGATTCGTTTTCGCTTTTTTTGTAGAATATATTTTTTTGAGGGCTGTACCTGTGATGGCAATCTTGCAGGACCATTTGGAAGTTCCTTCTAGAACACTTTGCTCAGCTTGCTCTAGATTATCAATATGAGTGTCGGGATCGACGGTAAATGTCGTTCTGTCAAGTGAAGATATATTAACAATATTCATTTTTGAGAAAGAAAGAAACAGATCTCCTTCCCTTCCTCGTGAAATTGATTAGTCTGAATTGAATCTCGTGTAAAGAGAAACTTTTGTAAATAACGCACAAGTCGAGAAAAGAAAGTTTTTCCCCAAAATCTACGAGAGAAAAAAGAGAAGCCAGGCATTTGCTGACTATCCATTTCCAAGAAAAATGGCACAATCCATTTTTTTGTCAAGTGGAACGAAAACAGAATATTATTTTTCATGGAAAATCTTCTTTTTTTTGCTTGTGCCTATCTACAAAAAAGTATATCTCTGTGATGGTAATATTTTTTTTAGTTTACGTTAATCTGTTAATTACACTTAAGCAAAATTATATTTTGCGCGCTTTCAGTTTACGTGGACTCATTAAAAATTACTCCTTATATTTTTGCATTGACTCATACTTTCCTTAAGTTGATGTGCCATAACAAATTCAGTTCGTGTAACCTTTCGTGATTGTCAGTAGTCCTCTGCTAGGCGTGAAATGACATTCTTCTCATTCTTCCATTTCTCTACCTTATTTTTCCTTCTACCATTCCATTCACTCCCAACTAATGAGTATGAGTATATCAGTGTGTGAACTTTTTTTTATTATTAAGATGTTTGTTGCTGTTGGCTTTTTGTGTGTGATTTCCTTAGTCTACCAAAATGTTAGAGATTATTCTGTTTTGCTGTGAGCTGAAAGTGTGTTCTATACAAAATAATTAGACAGTTCAACTCATTCCGAATTAGAATCTCGACGGTACTCAAATTAAAGAGGAAGCCACATGAAGCATAAATATGAGTCTTTTATAGCAAGGCAAAGAAAACTTTTTTTTACAAACTATGCAGTAGCCAGCAATAAAGAATTTTTTTGACGAAGTTACACCATAATTAATTATATGACTGTTACCACATTTATATATATATAAGTTCATAGTGACAATTACGAAAAATTTTTTATAGACCACATACACAAAATCTCGTGATAATATTTTTTTTAGTCATTTAAGGCGATATATACAGGGGACACGTTTTTAGCGTTACTTTTTTTGCGTATGTAAAAACTAACCAATTTTTTTCTGATTTTTTTTAGCTTGCTTGCTTACCAGCACCGTATATAAAAAAATTGATAGATTACTTGAAAGAAAAGAAATTTAATCAAATGCTGATATATAGAGTATGAATACGACTGTACACAAAGAGACGGAGATTAATCACACACAGACATACTGAATAATACAGAATTAATTATGGAGAAAAGCTTGATGAAATATTATATTATGCAGTATTTACAGATATTTTACAGTATAAGAGAAAAACAAGCTACAAAAATTATTCATTTTCATGTTGGGGACAGATTGACTTTCGTTAAGAGAAAAAACAAAATCCGTGACTTTATGGATTGGGTTGGCATTATAAAAAAGATATTTGTTATCTTTATCATTAAAAAAAGGCTTTTGTTTTTTGTGGGGTGATGAGAGACAAACCTGTGATGGCAATTTTTGCTGACCACTTGCTAGTCCCATCTAAGACAGACTGTTTAATCGACTTTCATGTGGCCTGTATGACTTTTCTCCTCTACGCCAAACACTTCCCTAAATAGTGAGAAGGAGAGAGAGTCATAGGTACATCTTTTTTCAGTAAAGTAGCAGTTGACGATGTCCTTCAAAATAGCAATTCTGCACAATTCTCATATTTTTTTTTACTAAATCCACATTCTCGTTTTTTTTTCTAAATAATTCTGCAAACTCATTTAAATTGCACATCGTTAAACAGCAATGATATTTTTTGTTAGTAGCTTCATTATTGTTAACTTTTGTAAATAAATCTTTTCCTGAAAAAATAGTAAAATTTGCCGCGCATAATTGTAAACTGGAAATGGGTAGGAAGAAAAGACGTACCTTATCAGCTCAAAAATTTCAGGCTTTTGTCTCTCCCTCTGCTTCATTATCTCCTTCATCGCGGTAATTATACTGTTGGCCTTGTCCTCGGCGCCGTGCTTGCAACTTTTCTCGGCAGCTCCTATACAGTTCATACAACATTACAATTAGCTCTCTGCACACAACTTCCCCGCCATTCCACATCAAACGGGTATTACATAAGTTGCGGAAAACTAACATCAATCAATAAATCAATCAACAAACGCACATCGCACAAACTCATAACAAAAGAGGAGGATAGTTAGAAAAGTTCATTAGTTTATCGCAAGAAACTCATGTCACTGTTATCATATATCATTATTATCATCATTATCCAATTAATAATTATTAATTATACTAAAAGTCAGTGAAAATAACAACCACACAGCAGAGGAGGAACACACACATACATTTCTTCACACAGTCATACAAATAAGCTATGTGGAAATTGGAAATTGTTAGCGAAATTGGAGAGAGCTATTTTTGGACAACGTTCAAAAAAAACATTTTGCTCAGCACATAAAAAAATCTCACTCGGTTTCGTTACGTGAGCGGAAGAAGAGAGAGTTAGAAAGAAGACGGAAATAATAAAATAGAAGAAAAATAAGACATTTATTAATAAACCACGGACAAAAATGCACTTTTTTTTAGTTTCATGCAGGATATATCGTATGTTTTTGGGATGGTGGTGAAAGTGGGGAAGCGAAATTAGCAATAGAGTTATTAAACTGGAGAAAGTCCTAAACTCTATAAGTATAGTATGTGGGCATAATATGCACTATTTTAGAATAGCATTATTTTTGCTATAAAAAATTTGGCACTAAACAAGATGAGGGCAAAATTATTCAGTCAGTAATAATGCAATTGGTAGAGATTGCTATAGACTATAATTATAAAGTTTGGTAGGGAGTTGCCGCTAGAAGTTTTAAGTATTTTAACGGTAAGTTGCTAAAAAAGAGATTTTTAGTAGTATTATTAAGTAAACAGTGAAGGAAATTATCTAGTGAAGTGGCAGAGACAAAAGAGAGAAAGAGTTTGGAATAACAGCCAGGAACAAGTAAAGTCTTACTTGTAAATCCAGCTGCAGAATACCAAAGGAACCATACAAGAAAAAAGAGAAATAGTTTTTGGTTACTGTACACAAAATTTTTTCAATTTTTCACAATGACTGTTCACGCTGTTTCCCTATTTTAACTAGTAATACCCCGCGTGAAGTATTATACTATTTTTGTATTAAAAACTCGGATAAGAGCTCAGCTCGGCGGTGATTTTTGGCACGCTTTTTGCGAGTTCTCACACATGGCTCTGTCCCGACTCTATTTAAAATGCGTACAAAGTCGAAAACTACAATGTTTTAAACCTATTTCTGGACTTCCAAAATTTTCATAAAAATTTCTCATTTCGAATAAAGTATTTACTGATTTTACATCTTCTGCTTGGACTCATTGATGTTGGGTCTAGCTGCTCTGAAAAGGAAATACATCTACGGAATCTTGGACTGGAAGAAGGGATAAGATTTTGCTATGAATTCCAGTAATATAATTTCAACTTGGCTTCTGGAGTATAAAATATTACTTTTGCTTTTCCTAAAAATTGCCTACTTGAACACTAAACTGAGGAAACAAAGTTATATTTAGGCACAACGAGAACGTTTATATAGACATGAACTTATAGACGTGTAGACAGGTTTGAAAAAGTGGACGACAAGAAAGCAAAAGAGAGTGAAAAAGATTTTTTTTGTAAAAACTGTAGATAAAAAACAAAGTTTACAAATAGTGACACACATGTAGGGATACAAATCTACAGTTATATGTATGTGTGCAATTACGCTGGTATAGTAAAAAAAATAGTTCTGGTCTCGACAGAAAAAAGAAAATTTATATGAGCTCTAATTTGTCATTTTTTCCATACACACTCCTAACCCACTTTACGTTCCTCTAAATTTTTTGTGCCTACACATATTTTGCAATATTTACAAAGGGAAGTACTGTTGATGTGTACAAACGGAAAGTCCGGTGGCATGTGTGGCGCTTAGCGCAATTTATATTTTTTAATTAACAGTTTCACCGAAATATCTTGATTAGTTATATAATACAACGTGATTAGACTTTGAACATGGATGAACATTTCCCATTTCCAAGCGGAAGACGAGTGAAATTGGTTGCAATAAATTAAAGAAATAGGATCAGATTAGAGGAGGAACATTGTCGACAATCCCCGCAGTAAAACCAAAAAAAGAGAGTGTATTCCAATAGTATTGCATGTATATAATTTTTTTGCTTATATACAAAAAAATATGCTATTCTAGATTTACGTTAAAAGTATTAAGAATATATATATATTTGGCTGTTTTATATATACTTTTTTTTGGCCGCTTTTGAATTTTATATTTTAAAAAAAGCTTGTTTTGTATAAATACTGCGAATGCTCATTCTTCCGCTATATAGTATATATATATTTTTTATAGCCAACTACAATAGATTTGTTAGAAAATATGTTTTGTATAAAAAATATTATACGCATTATATAAAGTAACTATATAATTATATATATTGAATGTGGTACAATTATAAAATGGTTGTACCACATTAATACTTATTTATTGGCTTGAGGCAATTTTAATATTACTGAGTAGTATATATAGTCTAGTCTGTGTTGTTATTTATTTTTCAGTACAACTTTTCGCCAGCTGAAAAACTTTTATTTGATTTTGCAGTAAGTTTGGTAATTTTTTTAGTATGTCAAAAAAAAAACTGTTTTACTATGTTATGGCCTTAGTAAAACCAACTTTTGTACACGGTAAAAGCTGCACAATATACGGTCAATACGGCTGAGAAAAGTTAGTCATGCGTCTAGAAGGGTTACACAAGGCATAATATTTTTAGATGTACATATTTTGGGAGAGTAGCATATACAAAAGTATTACCACAGGAAGAGAAAAAAGCGGTATTAAGGGCTACCTAAAACGGAGATGGGAATTCCGAAGTGGAGCTGACGCAAAACTCGCCTTTTTTATTGGCGAGTAAAAAAATATATTTCTTTTTTTTTCGGGAATAATCTTCTCCAGGTTCAGTGTCTTTCAATTTAAAGTAGGAATGGTAATAACTGCGGCGGTTATTTGATCAACAAAGATTTTTTTTTTGAGTGGGAGCCACTAGAGTGGATTTCGCGAACACCCCATTTCCCGTCTCCACTAACCTACAGTCTACAAACTGCCTCTCACCTATCTACTTTAATTATCTGGTGCAAGGATAATAGCACCGCTATTTCGTCCTTCTCACGGGTGAGACACATTTTATGTGAAGTAATTATAACTGAAAGTAATATTCGCGGCGGAGAGCGCTGCACAGGAAAAAAAAATTGTCGGAGTAGGCCAGGGTGGCTCGGTGGAAAATGGTAATTTCCCTCATTTCTAAAATTGACTAAAGTGCAATTGTAGCCAAACATTCAACTGTCTCAAATACATCTCTGCCTTATGAGGGTGAGTTTTCTAGGCAATTACAATCTCTAAAAATTACCATAAAAATTATTCTAGACAGATACGATTTCATTCACTGTGGGGGTACGCTCTTTGCAAAATAGTTGGTAGTGCTTTATAAAATCCAAACTAAAAATCTCGTTTTACCAAATGACGCAGTCCTTGTCTCGGATCTTGTCAGTATTCATCTCTCTACCTTTTTGCATGCGTCTCAAAAGTCTTTGCAAGATCAGCTACAAACTATTTTCGCAACACACACAAATATATAGGAACTCTAAAAACGAATTCTTGTTTTTTTTTTTACTTTGAAGTCGCTCCAGAGAAAAGGTGGAGCTTTCCAAAAGGGTAAAAAAATGCTAAACAATGCAGTTTCTGCTTTCGCAATAAAACGTGGTCAATTTAATTTGCGAATGTTGAAATACTTTCTTTTTTTTATTTTGCGAAATGAGAGAAAAAGCAGAATCAAAGGGAGTATACATATTTATCATAAATTCTACATGAAGTAGTAGCATTTTGTTCTGTTTTGTTCAAAAATGTATATCTCACAAGCATGTTCTTATTTTTAGCGGAAATGTCCGTCATTTTTTTTCTCCTTTCAAATTTTTTAAGATAAGAAAGTGCCCTAAATATTATTTTTTCTAGAGATGTATTTCATTTCAGGCAGATTCACTAAGCTAAAACAGGTATTGCAAAAATTAGTTTAGTTTCATACTCAATCTGCGATTGCACATCTATAACAAGAGATCTACAAAAGAAAGTAGACAGCTAAGAGAAAGCAAGGCATGAAAGATGATAATTTTTATTTCAGCAAACTACAATATTTTTTCTACTGTCTTTGGATGATACAAAAGGTGTACAGGGTTTGTGTACTTTTTTTCTAGGGGAACAACAGTGTTTTCTTTTGAGCAGGACTTACCAACTCCTATCCATACCGTAGACAAGACATGTGGGAACAAGACAACACAATACAACCCGTTTAATAAATAAACCAGGGGCGATTGCACGCTCGCACACAGTATTTTTTTTCTACCAAAATAGGAAAACTGATACTAGGTCAAATAAAAATTTTTTAACATAAAAATGTGTTTTTTCTGGAGAAGTGGCAACGTACATTTTACGTGGTCGCCTACTCTAAATTTTTATGTGAAATCACTTCCCTCTTTATCTCAGCTAATATTTTTGCTTTGGACTTTTATTTTCCTTTTACATCAGAGAAAAGTGAAAATTATGAAGGTGGGAAAACGCATATTTTTTCAGAGCTATATACCTACTTAAAAGTATTTTTTTATATTGCTGGAGGCAATTTTTCAGTCCTCAAAAATAATTTCGGGTACTAGCAGCAGCGCCTATAATGAAAAGTTCGTAGAGTTATTGTTACGGGGCTACTACAATGACAGGAAAAAAGTACGTTTCAAGAGGTAAACAAAGAAAAAAATAAAGTCGGACGAGATGAATACGTTATTGTCAGTCACGAACAGTAGATATATAGTTCAAAGAGAAAGTACTTATATTAGAGTGGAATAATAGAGTGATATGGAAATATTTACGAGAAGATATAACTGCAACGACAAACAATCAAATAATTACACACTGCCATTCAAATAGTTTTAATTGAGAGAGAAGAAGAGATAGAGAAGAGATAGAGAAGAGATAGATAAAGAGCACAGAAAGGTGCAGAGAATATAAAAACAACAGTTTCCATTTCACAAGACATAAAAACAGACAAAAACGAAGAGTAAAAGGAAAAAACATAATTAAAAAGATATTTTTACGACGTCAATATAAAATTTTTACTGCACACGTAAACATTCTTTTGGTTTTTCATGGCTCTTCAGGTGAAAAGCACTTTTTAAGTTTCACAGTAATTTAATGAGTAAATGTAACTAATTATTATAATATTTTTTTCTTGTTTATTCAGCACTCTTTAAAAGAATCTGAGAGTTGCATGAGTAATATTTTACGTCCTCAAAATTTATTAGTTCTGCAAGTTTAATTAGCAAACCCTGAAAGTATTTAAAATTTTAATTTCTGGAGCCGCCTCCCTGAATTATTTATTATATCATTGGCATGAAAATAGGTTTTTATGTATGAGCGAAACAAATTAATATTTTATAATTCGCGGTTTTTCTTACCAGTTCCTCGTCATTAAGGGTGGACCTCGGGATGGCATTAGTCAATCCAGCAGCTTGGCGCTTTGTCGCTGCCATTGTCTGAAAAAACATCATTGAATTACAAATGTGATTATGCTCGTTATTTAATGAGCTAACTAACAGGCAGTCAAACCAGAAGAGCGCTACCAAAAAACAATATAAAAAAATATTGTAAAACTGTTTTCTCATGCAAAGTCGAGAAAGTCCGCATTTTCACATTTTCGTTGGAATTTGCATTATTATTTGAAAGTTTGGAGCGCACACGCGTCCTGCAGTGAGAATGGCGTGGAAATAAATTCCAGACAAAAGGAACCCATAATAATTAACATAAAAAGGAAAACTCAAAATTGTGACGAGTTTTCATAACAGTTCCTTTGAAATTTTTTGGCGCGGTGGAGAGAGGAATACAAAGTGTATCATTCCTCCTGCTCGGGTCATCGCCTCCAAAACTGGAGTGTGGCTGTGGCTTGGAGCTGATGCGTACTCCCTATTCCCAATAAAAATAAAAATATTCGTAATGGGCAATCTCCCCATGTATTGTCGCCAGTTAGTGTTAAGCATTATTTTTATATATTTCGTTCCATACATGATTCCACTCAAGATAGACTAACCTTTTTCAAAAGCCACGCCTTATATTAAGCATATTTTAGCATAAAGTGAATCACATACAATTAGACAAAATTGCCAACGAGGAAAAGCCATCAGAGGCTCGTCAAGCTCGTCACCAACGCGCATATACATCTTCTGCATGGATATCATTATTAGAGAGTAGAGGAAAACGAGAAAACGAGAGCAAACTCACATTTCTCCCACCATCAGTATATATTTTGTCCTTTTCTCTTCCCATCCTCACCATCCCGTTCCAGTTCATCCATGGAAATGAATGTAAGGCTGGGAAAAGAACTCTTAAGAAATTTTAATGAGCATTCCAAAGTGAAACTTTTTTGCTCAAAAAAGGATACCGTCCCGGAACACAAGGAAGGATGGTGTTTCAGAGACAAAAGGAAAAGCATAGAATTTCCCTCTTCTCAAGTAGATGAGATGTGAGTTTTCGGAAGGAAGAGAGTAAGCAACTCCTTCTTCTCCTTATACGCCTTTTCTCGCCTTTTCCTCTCTTCTCCAAAAATTTCGCCGACAACACTGCAAATACATACATCCCTACGTATATTTCCTCTACAAGTTCTAATCCTATTTGGCGGGCTAAGCCATTCCTCGGCATTATTAGAGCTTGGAAGAAGAAGAAGGAGAGAAAAAGGAAAAAAAACTCATGTTGCTCGCTTCAAAGCCCTTTTTCATTTTGTTTGAACAGCCACACAAACTCGCCAGTTCAGAGATTTCCAACCATTTCCCCTCTATTTCTTTCACAATGAGCTTCTACAAAAAATTTTTTTTTTCCAGAGAGAGAGGAATCCTTTTTCTCAGAGAGTTTTGGTTGGGAAAACAGAGATACACACTTAAAAGACATATTTACGTCTTTCCACAGATCTTCTTCGGTAAAGTGTTTCACTCTTTGAGTGTGTCTTCCTCCTTGTGCTGTAGTTTGTATGTGCAAAGCACATATTTCATGCGGGCTCATAAGACCGAAAAAGACAAACGGCTTTTCAGCGCAATACATATCTCTGTACATCTCTTCTCCAGAAAACTCAATAGATTTTCTCAAAATGTAAACTACATTTTGTCAATTCTTTCAGAGTAATCTTTTGTTTTACTTATCTGAGCACATTCCTATCGTGGTTTTTGCTTTAAGGGGAAGCATACATGTTTTTTTTGTCCCTTGAGAGTTCATCGATTTTTTATGCGCTCTCTCCGAAAAGCTCCTCTCAGGGAATGCGACTTCCTCTCAAGGATTTATTTTAAGTGAGTGTAAGAAAGCACCCGCTTTCAGAACGTAGGCTGCTCCATTTTTGATTTTGGAAAAATAAAAAGGCATATCGGCTCCAATGTCTGATTATGACGCAGATCTCACCGCGGACTTTACTTTGGTTTCGTCAATAAGTATATTCGATAAATTAAAAGAGTAAAAATAAGATAATAATAATAATAAGCGTCGACTTTGCTAAAAAGAAATATTTGAAGGTGTATTTAGACAACCCGATTCATACCTTGAGAACCTGTCCATGAAATTTTTTTTGACGCAGCAATTAATGTACAATGAGATAGACAGCGTGACATTAAATATGTAAGTTTAATGGGAAAATCATCATCAGGATAATATATTCTACCAGGTAATTTAAGATATCTGCTGAATAGTTAATTAGGAAATTGGTTTATCACATTACCAGCTCAGACACTAATGGGATAGACTTCCTCCTGGGTCGAATATCAGGCATGCTGTCAATCGTCGAGTAGAACGGATTGTCCCCAGGATGGCTGCAAAAACGGATAATGAAGATTCATTAAATATTGACTAATATATCAAACTTATTCACTTTAATTACAGACTTTTTAACCATTATACAGTTCTACTACTACAAGTTTACAGGTTCTAATACTAAAAACATCATTTTACTAGAAATTAGACTAGAAAATTAAGGATATATTTTTTAACAATACAAAAAGACCGAAATTGAAAATAGGGGCACGCCATTACATAATGGAAGGCAGCTCACTTATTCCCTCCATTTCATGTGTGTATTTCATTTAATTACGGGGTAACGGGGTTTACGGGTAGCACATGGTACCTAATACGATCTAAAGGGTTTTTGCTGTTCAGAATTTTTTTTCGGTAGAGGTACGCGCAAAAATATACACCCTTTTTTGCTCCGCTTATAAACACGTAGGGATTCGAGTTTCCAGCACATGCTTATTGTGTGCTGTGGGAGGTGGGAAAGCAAAAGGGTATTATCATTAATCACTGCAGCTAAATATGGGAATATGACATGTCACAGACACACAACACTATACCATTTTGCAATTAATCCGGTTGGTGTGGTGTGTATGGAGCTCTCTGTTTTTAATTTTCATATGAGATTCTTTTTTT
>JAHZND010000347.1:0-10596 GCA_027744115.1 Acrocyrtus sp. NNG-2020
TTGCTCATTTAGATATGGGGAGGGAGGATGATGCGCCCAATCTGTGCCATTTATGTAGTACATACACATGCATATAACTACAAAGAGATATGCATAAAAAGATGGCACTGCTGCTGCACTGATATTATTGGGAAGAGGATGCCGCGCAAGTAGTAAAAAAGGGAGAATTTTTTTTCTTGAGACGAAGAGTCATGTATAAAAAATTTTATACTCCCTGCCTGAAAGTGATTAGGATGTAACAGTTTATTTAAATGGGAATGTGTGTGCACCTACAAAATATCCCTATGAGCGAGGGCAGATTTTCTTTCGAGATTATTTTTGGATGAAAAGGCATTCAAACTTTTGTGGGGAGATGGAGATGGAGGTGGAGGTGGAGGAGAGAGGTGAATCAACCAAAATCTACTGTTTACGGTATATTTTGCACATGGATACATGCGTAAATTGCGGTTAAACTACTTTTACAGGAGTTAAAAGGTTTCTTTGATTGACTCAATTTAAATTAACATTCAGCAGCAAGGAGATACGGTAAATGGGGAAAACATATCAAAAGCCCATTTAGATAGAGAATGAAGTTTAGTGCAGTGTGCGGAGGAATTTTTTTTTGGCAAGTTGCCGTACTGTTCAAAAAGGCATAAAATACTTTGTTCATGCAGTCATCAGGAAAGCAAAAAGAAAAAAAAAATGAAACTGTGCATACATGCGCATTTCTTCTTTTTTTAAATTCCTCAAAAATTTTGTATCTCTATTTCTCTCTGGAATTAGGGAAGTGAAGTTGAAGAGAATATAACTGAATCCCAATTTTTTCAGAGTTTTTTTTTGTTTGCTTCACTTGGAAAAGAATAAAAATGGCTTAGCCATGAACCATGAACTGAAAGAGCCACAATTTTCTCCTTTACCAAAAGGTAAGGTAGTCTTTAAGGGAAGACGAAAACAGAATGGCCAATTATAAAAACGCATTATACACTCCCATCTCTCCGACCCTAACTACTCCTGCTAATTTCCCCCACGCACAATCTTGCTAATAACGGCCGGCACAAAAACAACCAACTGCACATCCCAAAAATATTGATGACGACGAAAATGAGAGAGGAGAACCACACAATCAGAGACGAAAACAATACAGAAAATGAGTTGTGCAGCCAAACAAAAGAAAAAAAAATATAATAATATCATATTTTTCTCTGACTCCTTTTTGTGCTGCTGATGTTGATGCTCCTATTGACATAAAAATGCACAAAGAGAAGAGCAATATAGAATGCTGATGATATTATATTTTTTTTCAAAAGGATATTTTTTTGTGCACTCTCCAAAAAGGATGATATTATTACCTATGGCATACAAGATAAAATAATAAGCAACTTATGCGGTGGTGGTGGTCATGTTTAGTCTAATTCTGTGTAGCTTGAAGGCAAGGCTAGGCCGTAAATAGCATCATCATTTCATCATTAGGTACACTTCTCATTTATATTTTTTCTTTGAAGAGGATCTTCTCTCTCTCTCCCCAATTCAGAAAGCGCAAGGTAATAATATTGTATAGCATGTCAATAGAAAATTTATCATGTGCACTGCCTCCTCTTCTTCACTCCTTTACTATCTTCTTACCTTATTCCCTTTTTCTTTTTAGGATTTCAATATCATCTCGTTCAGTAGCTGGGAATGGAGGACATATCTAAAGTCCGCAGCGAAAAGATAATGGAGGAATTCTAAAAGTGAAGCACACAATTCAACATTCATTCAACAGTCAACCCCCTCCTTTTTTCCATTATCCTCCAATTCCCCTGTCATATATAATTCACTCCTTTCCAGTCCGCTTACAATTTACATTTGTCTTGTCTTTATTTTTGGGAGCACTGCCACAATCACCAACCACCGGCATCATATTATGGGGATGTTATAAAAGAAGGGAAAACTTTTAACGATTTTCTTCACCTTCAGCAGCCCATATCTTTTATTTTTAGTTTTTATTTCTTTCCAAAAATTACACTTTTCTCCTGTATGAGAAGGGCTGCTGCTCCGAAAGGCTTCAAAAAGAAAGATTTTTATGTGCGGAACAAAGCACACAAAAATGGAATACGGGATGATGTGCTCACAGCTCATATATAAAGCTTATCATTACAAATTCTGCCTTACCTGATGATAATGATAATGGCTGCTTTATTCTGGGATCTTATTTTTTCCTCGCCTTCTTCTTTTACTACTCCTTTTTGGTTTATTATTATACCCAGCAAGAAAAAATCTTCAAAATGAATCTTTTTTTTGTTCTTTGGGTAGAAGTACAGCGTACACCTTTTGTGCAGTCTAAGATTTATTTTTTTTGATGATGACGATATTGATGAGATGAGGCTAAGAAGAGGAGAAGGAGGGCTCTCGTTTTCTATTTTCTTTTTTCGCTCCTTTTCATCCTTAACAACAAATAATGAGGATGTTGATTATAAGGAATAAATGATGGAAGCTGGTGCAACAAGCTAAAAGCTAACCTAATATAATATTTTGTGTGTGCTCATCGTCAGTGTGCTTACTCTTGGGCTTGTTTATATTTAGAAGCGAAGAGCTACACACGGACACATGTTCACAGAAGTATGTAATCTTCTTCTTGAGGAGGATGATTATACCATGATGAACATTTTCTTGTGCACGTGTGATCTCTCTTATCGTTATTTATGGCTGTAAATAATGCATAATAATTCAAACACAAAAATCCCTTGCTCACTCACTCTACAGCACATTACAGGTAGTCTTTGAAAAATGAAGGGAGAAAGGGGGAAAAATATATGGACTTTGATAGAAAAAATGTAGAGCGTTGGACGGACGAATTAATCCGTAAAGGAGTAAAAAAGGCTCATTTTCCAAGCGTAAGTACACTATATGCACAGGGATTGCGTAAAAGTTTCAAATAAGAAAAAAAAGTTTTTTTTTGAAAAATGTTTAATTTTAAAGAGAAAAAAAGATTGGCTAACTTAATTTTTTTACATGAAGATAACTCTTCTTTTTACGTAATATGAGCCACCGTTGCGGCAGCTAATCTCACGCATACTTGTAAATTGTAATCTTTGAGGGGCTTACTTTATATATTTTTCAAGAAAAAAAAGAGAATATTTTTACTGCTTTATCGCCAGCTAACCGCCATATAGTCTTATCATGAAGTCCATAAAAATGAAGACTAGCCTTTGCTTTTGCTGGTGTGTCTGCGATTATCTCATCACCACATCCTGAAGTAGTCCTACCTTCACCTCTCTCTCTCTCAGTTATCGGACTCACCTGCCAAACAGTTTAAAATTTATGTATCGTCAACAAAAACATATATAATATGGGCCCCTTCTTGAAGATTTTTCTTCTTCTCGCCCTTTCTTCTTTCTTCAAAAATATATATAAAAAGCTTCTGTTGCTATTTCTCTCTCTTCCCATCAGGCCAACTGCACACGACGCGACTCGCGCATATTTAGAAATTGTCTAAAAATTCATTTAATTTTTTTAGTTAATCGAAAAGAGAGATTCATAAAAATTCATATCACAGTTTGCGCATGCCATCGTCATGCACGAAGCATGCAGGTAGGAAGGACTGATGGACTGACAGACATACAAGCTAAACTATAAGACTAAGGCATAGATATATATTTTTCCACTTGTTCGGCCATATAGCAAAATCGCGGCGCAGTGCGACTGAATTGATCGAAAAGACCGACGACGAAGACCAACATGGGGATTCTCATGAAGGGTGAGAGATGAAAAGAAGATGAACGGAGAGAGGGAGAGAAGAGAGACGAGGCATGCACAAAAATTCTCTATCATCTATCGAATGAAGAAACTAAACAGGAGATTCTATTCTAATCTCGCAACTACTCACTTTTTTTTCGTACACAGCGTTTGAAAACAATAATAATTATTTTTACTTATTACCTGTTGTTTAGTGTGTGGGTCTATTGCGGATAAATATTGTGTGCATTTACAAAATGCAAATTTTTTTTTCTTCTTCTGCTTACAAAATCATTCTGGTCATCATCAACATTGTGTCATGAATCATGCAACACCCCACCTGTACTCACCATCACCACAAGTCAATTCTCAATCGTTATAGCTTCTTACTGGGACTCCTTTTTTTTCTCTAGAGGTGATTTATAAATATCATACCTACGCAGATTTCTATATGTAATAATAACAGTCCATAAATGCGGAGCTCATACATGAAAAAAAAATTATTTTGTAATTCTTCGTTGTAAAATAGCAGCAGAGAGCAAGCAGCGTGGATTTTTTTTTGATGGATTGACTTTTTAAAAAAATATTATGTTGGATGCAGCTTCGAAGTGGAGATGGAGAGGGAAATGGCAAATGGCGATGATGAGACGCTGATCATCCCTCTCTCTCCAATATTGGCTAAGTGTTGCCAATAATAATGTGCACAATAATAGACTCTCTGCTAATAATTTTTTTAAAAATATGTATGCAAAACCATAATATTTTGCTTCTAATATATCATCGAGCCTTCAGTAAAGAATTTCGATACTTTAAACTTTTCAGGCTGAACCGCTTAAGTAAAAAATGAAGTTTTGAGTGGAGAAGATTAATAAGTGCTCCTCCGGCATAGTGCACTACTGGTATTCGTGGAATTCCTCTCTTTTTGGCATACTCTCCTTTCTCTGAAATTAAATTATTAATAAAAATATTGACATGTGGCATCCTAAAAAACTTCTAGATAGGAAAATATAGCACACAAAAAATGGCAATAAAAATGTGGGGAATTGATACTCGACTATTTCTTAGAGGAATGCCGTAAGCTTTACATTTTGTGGGGTAAAGTGGCAAAAAATATATATAATATGTTATGTCTACCATAACCCCAAAAACGTTTTTGATATCCAACAGCCCCCTCCTAAAAAAATTATGACGACTCATTCACGACCCTTATAATTTGGAATGACGCTCTCTTTAAAAAAAAGCGACGAGGAAAAGTTATTGACACGCACACACGAGTAAAAAGGAGAATGTCAGCTATCAAAGAAGGAAAAAAATTAGTTTAGGCAAAAAAATATATAAAACTGTGACTGTGACATACCTACTTTTTTACGCATGTATATGCATAAAATATTCATAAAGATATAGAATAGAATATGAGAAAATCATCATAATCTTAATAATTTAGCCGTGCACCGTAGTGCCCCACACACACACATGTTAAGTCTTTTCCCATTTTTATTTGTGCGTATCACAAACCATGAATGAATATTTATGGCTTTACTCTGTCACTCACTCTCGGGCAAAAAAAAGTTTACTATTCACATTCACACAGCTCTTTTTTTTAATACTGACGGTTAAAAATCTTAGAGAGGGGAAGAAGAAGAAGGGCGAGGTAAGGTGAAATAGTTGTTAGTTCCTTTCATTTAAAAAAGAAACGAAGAGAAAGAGGTAGAGAGAGAGAGCTTCACTCTTGCCGTGAGGAGGAGAAGCATCATCGAGCAAAAAAAATTACGCTTAGAGAGTCGTTCGTGAAATGACACAAAAATTAAAGGGAAAAGTAAGTCAGTAGTAAATAGTCAATCACGATGATGATACTCCTTCTCTCGCGTTTAGCACACTCTGCAACTATGAGAAAAGAGTATTTGCAATTTTCCTGCGCCAGCGTGAATGCACATGCTTATCTTGTATGACCCTCTCAACTATCAACAAAAATCGTACCACCAACAAAACATCGCGAAAAGCCACCATCGTCGCATAAATGCGAAACGTAAAAAAATACATCAGACACCGTTTTTTTCTACACTGCTACAGTGACAGTAGTAAGAAGAAGAAGGAGTGAGGAGGGAGATGGAGAGAGGAATTTTTTTTTATTTCATGCAGCGTCATTCAAATATCTTAATGATATGATTTCCCCGCAGCCACGAAATTTCAAAAGAAAGGGCCACAATAACAAACTCTAAGTGAGAAAAAGAAACGGGAAAAAAAAGCTAACATCATTATGTCAGGACATGCAAAAAATATATAATGATGTGAAATCTCGACTCTTTATATTAGTTCCTTGTAGGTACGCAGTGATGCTCACAGCCCAACTAAAAAACCTATAAACACCCAGTCCCACAACGAAAATGATTATATTTCTTCTCCCCATTCAATTTACTCTTTTTATAGTTTACTGAACCCTTTTTTATTTCTTTCAAATGTGTCAAAATGAGAAGAGAGAAAGATGTTAGAGTTGCCATTTTATCATTTATTTTTTACGAAGGAGGTGATGTGATATGATAATGATGGCATAATAATGACTCCTACTATACAGCCCCCGCCACCACACCAACACCACACCATCATCAAAGAAAATATATTATTAAAAAGAAAATCCCTTTTTTTGCTCATTTCAACGTTTAATAAAAGGAACTCGAGTAAACGAATATAAAACGATAAACACTTTGGTTTCGGAAGGAGAAGAAATGGGTGACACTCGAAGCCAACTAAACCATAAAAAAAATATATATACAAGTTGGCGGAAAGGTGCAGATGAGTATTTTTTTTAAGATGATGAGAATATTATTATTACTATGCTAAAGATATGAAATAAAAGAAACGGAACAAAAAACGTGAGAATTTCGTGTACTGCTAGTTACCCGCATAAAAAAAGTAAGATATGACTTTTCCCATTCACAAGTTCACAAGAAAGAAAAACCACATCGTATCATATGAGTGCAGTTTCACAACTTGATTGTTCACTTTTTTTTATTCGTGTCCGCTTCTAAAATACCTAAATGATCGCTAGTGACTTAGAGAAGAAGATGAGGACCGTCAGAACAGAAGTGTACGATTTTAACTATTAAGCTCACCACTCACCAGATGCAAATGATGCTGATTGCAAGACGGATTTTCACTAGTGATGAGGGTGACGGGCTAATCACCATTTCGGCATTTTCACCCCTTTTCCTGTTTCCAATACATGCCAATCCCTAATTTAAATTTTCACATCTTTTTTTCCTCTCTCTCTCCTTTTTTTATTGTGGATACCACACAGTCTGGCAGCATTTCAGTTGCAAGCCGTGGCACTGCTAACTACAGATAATTACTGGTGTAACGTGTATAGATAAAAAAAATAAGCTTTGGCAATGGGACCTTTATTTTATTCATTTTCACGAAAAAAAAATTACACAATTAGCATCGTAATAATATGTAAACATGCAGATGTAATACATTTTACAATATTTTTTAAGGCTTGCAATCTGAAAATTCTGCTTCGCAGCAGTAATAACTGACTTATACGCTGAAACTGTGCACACAAAATAATTTTTGCAGTAAAAGGATGAGTTTTCCCCGTTTTATCTTTTGAAAGAGAGAGAGATGCTGGTTCTTCAGCATAAAAAAATTGCTATGTGGCCGCAACCTGAACTGAATATGTAAAAAAACATTTTATATGTATAAAGATAGGCTCGGTTTAATTCCTCATTTTTGTTAGTGATGATGATGTATGATTGCATATTAGCAAAACATACTTTGCATGCCAGCACTACCATCAACCTTTATGAACGTACACATATCTCAGAGATTTTCAATTTATTAATTGGCAACAGCCAATGAAGCAGTAGTGTAATTTAACTGCATTATTGTTATAAAATACACATATTTTTTAAATGGATGGATTGCGGATTTTAGAGTGAACACGATAGAAGAATCCTCATATGAACCCTTTGTATTCTTAAGGTGGAATTGTAGCGCTACGAAAAAAACCGTCTTTTTAAATAGGAAGCATCATAACCAGACTCAAAAAAATAGGAGGAGTAAAAAAACTGTTTAAATTTGTATCCCTTTTTTTGCAGCAACTTATAACTGAACTTATCTGTACACACGGAGATTACAACTGAGAAAAGTATGGTCTTATGTGTACCTCAATGAAAAATCCCTTTCGTCCAAAGATGCTTTGCATTTTCATTCAGGAGGAATTCTAATCTAACCGGTATTTATAGTAGTAAGCAGAAGAGAACGTGGATTGGATTTTACTATGCAATACCACAAAAAAATACATCCTTGTACCTTTATAGACCCGTTAACAGTTGTAAAAGTCATTTACTACAGCAAAAAAAATAAGCTCAGAAGGTAAAATATAATTCAAATAATTCAAAAAACGTTGTCACTGTCGTAAATTCAAAAATGGTTCATTCATTCTCTTCTGCAGTTACAATTTACAATTGTCGCTCTTTTTTATACACTTTTTTTCTCATTTCCTATTTTAATTTTGCTCCTCATTCCCATTCATTCAAAAAATTAAAGAGAGTAACGAAGAGGATATATACAAAAAGCAGGTTTAAAATTAACTAGTTTAGCATAATACATATATTTTTTTCTCCTTGTGAAAAAAATGTAATGCATTAAGCTAACTTCATAAACAAAGATAAAGATGGCCCTCTGTATAAATGGCTGTTTATATTGCAGTCAAAAAAATGTGCAAAACGGATGTTGTTGTCGCTTTTATTAGTGTTAGCCAACATCCCATATGTATGAAAAAACTTTTTTTTTTAAATATTTAATTTTGTTTGTTGTTGGTCATCGTGTCATCTTAATGAACAATGAAAAAAACATTATAAAAAAAATTTATAGTGGGCCGGCTTTGCCACACTAAACTAAAAATGCGCTTTCGTACCCATCACACATATGCTAATTCATATAGTTTATGGCTGTTATCTAAAAAAAAAGATTGAGGCGATAGGGGAGAAAGAAGATCTGCCATAAAAATGTCGATGAATGATATAACCGACATTTATTGATGAAAATGGACAAGTACCTGTTGGCAACTGAATGGATCTGTTGCAAATAAAGGAGGCACTCTAAAAATAGCACAGTTTCTTTTTTTTATACTGACGAATTTTATCCTTTTGAAACTTTCCCATTCAGTGTTCGCACTGCATCATTACTGCAATTTTTTTTTNTTCCCATTCAGTGTTCGCACTGCATCATTACTGCAATTTTTTTTTTCTTAGTGTGGTTTCGAAAGTTAAAATTCACATTTCCCAATTTTTAATAGTAGACTTACGGTTTAAAATACAATCTTTGCAATACCTTTTTTTTCTTCATTACCACCACCACCACCACCATCGCCACTTTACCATACTCACACAATATAATAGAGTCGGAATGAGCGTGTGAAAAAATCTTTCAGCAAAGTGCAACTTACTAAAAAAAATGTGGGTAACAACGAACGTGATTGAGTTTGTTTGTGTCTGTCTTGAACAAACAGCCATAAAGTTTTACAAGAGTCACTCTGGTAAAATTTATTGTATTTTTAGCACTACTGACCAGAAAAAGAAGAAAAAAATGGGAAAGATACATAATTTTTTTGCATTTTCATTCTGTATTCAGACGGATATATACTGTAAAGTGTGTAGAGAGGGATGCAATATTATGTTGTGGTGAGTAAAAATATAAAAGAGATAAATTGTGATAGCTAAAATCCAAGATTATTCTCGCAGCTAAATAAAATTTACTGGTAGTGTACAATGTAAATGATAAAATAAAGTGTGAAATGATGATCAAAATCGCTTCGCTTACAAACCAAGCGCCATTAATAATGCATCTCTATACATGACCTAATTTGACCACTCATCACTAAAAAAAGTATTTTTTTTCTGTATTTTCGAGGGTTTGCCTTCTTCATTGTATCACTCAATTTATTGACCGTTTGATGTAGCTTTTTGCTGCTGTTGGTGAATTGCAAATTATTGCGGTATAGAACGCATGTACAAGTATGCACTTTTTGGCTCATATTTTTTTTTGGCACAGTGATGGTGAACGTACTCAGATTATTATTATTTTTGTTAGTGCACACTCCACGCAACTCTACGTATCAGGTAGCGGTAGTGCAAAAAGGAAAAATAGTAATACATGTGTTAGGGATGATAATAACATGAGAAAAAAATCTAATAATTTTTTGGAATCTAATTTAGAGATTTTAAGTTTGAACTCGATTTATTTAGTTTGCTAGCTGAAAAAAAAAATTGCAACGCAATCATTTCAACTGGCTCGGATACAAAAGGGGCAAATGAATGAATTGAAATGAATGGTCATCATCAAAAAAAAATATTTTTTTAAGGAACGATACGTGCAACGTAACGTTTCTTTCATCGGGCCAAGAAAGATGAAAGAAACGAGTCATTTCAAAAAGGTAAAGCGTTGCTCCTTCTTTCGCCTCTGTACTAGTGACTGACTTACGGAGAGTGTGAATGAATAGATCCAAAAAAAATTATTAAATGCCTTGCAAAATGGGAAAGCGGAGTTGACGAAAAGTTGAATCCTGTTTGTTGATGTTGCTCCTGCCAGTCTAAATATCCAACCTGAACCAGCAGCTAAGTAAGCTCTAATTCTGGTCTTGTCTGATTCAAAAAAAAGTAATGTATGAAAAAGTCCATTTTGTTACGATTTCGCGTTCCCTTCTTATCCTGTTCCTCCATCTGCTGGCTATATAACAACAGGATAAATGTATGTATTCAGTACCCTTTCAATGCGATGTAGTAATTTTGATCTGATTTCGTTGTAAATGACTTTAAATTAGGGAATCTAAATGATCTTACGCCTCAACTGAGAGACTCGACATAATATAATCGCCACATCAGAAGAAAATAAATGAGCTGCTTA